>JAQNBH010000017.1:34505363-34680650 GCA_028752905.1 Cladorhizidae sp. MBARI D1340-BT2
TAGCCCTAGCATTGCCCTACGTAGCCCTAGCATTGTTCTACGTAGCCCTAGCATTGCCCTACGTGGCCCTAGCATTGCCCTACATAGCCCTAGCATTGCCCTACGTAGCCCTAGCATTGCCTTATGTATAGTCCATGGGCCAGAATGCAAATTTTCCTGAACCGGTTCCACTCAGGGGGACAAAGTCTAAATGCCATTTTTAACTTGCCATACACATCTCTAGTTTAGGTTCTGATATGATAGCAATCTCAGAATGGTATCTGATTGGTTGTTATCACCATCTGAGTACATGACCTTTATCCTCCAGAGCGATGCCGACAATATTTGGCATCTGTTGGATCATAGCTGTTTGGTGATAAAACAAACAACAAAACAATTTTTTCCCGTACATAGCTATGGTCCAACATGAAAATTACAACAGAAAATTAGTATACAGTAGGTATATACTATACATCTCTCACACTTTGTTCTTTCTGTAGTTCAGCACAAATCAGCATAATTCATGGGGAAAATAATTACTTCAAGTAATTTTTTTAAATTGCAGCAGCACTCTCGGAATATTCAGAACTACTTAGTAAATGTTCACTCTGATTCATATTACAATGATCAAACCACTAAGAGTTTAACAATACACAATACAATAACAATACACAGGAAAATCAACACAGAGAACACTGTATACTTATATATTAATCCTCAGAGTCTTCATCAGAGCTTTCTGGCTCAAATGTAGCCACGGATTCTTCCTCCTGCTTTTGATTAGTGCAGTTTTGAAGCTTGCAGAGATATGTGCATTTTAGTCCATTGCTAAGACAAGTGCAGTCTGGGAGGTTGCACCTGCGCACGCTATCAGGGCAAGGACTACATCTGGTGCAGGTGGAGTGCGCATCCAGTTAATTGCTAACCTTCCATTACCGGTCAGCCAGCCATTCATGGTAGGGTCTGGTATGGAAGGGTGAGTCTGCTGCAGAGAGCATCTCCAGATTCTAGCCTGGTAATTGGCACGAAGAACATGGAGAAAGAGGCACTCTCTGCATGGTGGAAGCTGGCTAGAGTCTGCCTCTCCTCTTTTGGCCCAAAATATTTGGTAGCGGAGGTCATTCACCTTACTAGTGCTAGTTCCTGAAACGTACATGTTACAGGTAAACTGCTGTAATTTGTGAACTAAGACCAAAGATACATTCCAAGTCTGGCCAAGTTGGCTCAAAGTCTTCTGGTAAGTGTTCATCAGTTTTAGGGCTCCCAGTTTCCCATGACCGGCAAATGCACTCACTGTGTCACACCCTGTAAAAGCGTGTAGGCTGATTAGACTGTCACAGATTCCTTCTCCTAATGCGCTGCCTGGTTTGCTTATATCAATAAACTGTGTGCGATTCTGTGGGTGCCACGCTTCTGGTAAATAGGGCATGAATGATTTTGTGGAAACCAAGGCAGAGCACCAAAATATCAGTGTCTTCAGCTGTTACTATTGCCTTTGAACCAGACTTAGCAGCATGCAAGGCATGCAACAGGAGCCGTGTGTCTGCTTGTTCTTGGGTTGAATGCAGCTCCAGGGCTTCCATCCAGTCAACTCTTGTCATTCGATAACATTTCTCCTCACAGGTAGCATACAGTATCTTCCCACCTAGTTTTTTCCGTTGGATTGTCATTTTACATTCATCTATATACTAGAAATTTAATCAGGCTAGTTTTGTTGTCGGGGCTGCACAGGAACTTCCTCCACTGCTGGATGGTGTGGCCTCCTGTACCTTTTTGTAACTGTATAGTTGGGCTTGCAGCTCCACGGTTGCATCTTTCAGCATCCTTGATTGACATATCGTGATAGACATAAAAAACCACATCAATCCTTGGACTGTGTCTGCCTTCAATCAGACCAGCTGCAAAACAGATTCTGCAAGCTGTGAAAATATTTTGCTATTGCCATTCATCGTCTGCACCAGGCTCATGCCGTCAATGATGCAGGTTGATTCATTTGGGATTTCATCAGCAGGGGAAACAACCTTTTCTAGTTCTTTAGCAAGCGAAGCCTTGATGATCTTTCTTAAAGACCCATCAACATTTGCCAATGCCCAAGGTAGAGGCCCCAGAGGGTGTGCCAAGACATCTTTCATTTGCAGCTTTCGGCTCTCAGTGACTAAGATCATTTGTCCAAACAGCTTTCTGTCTGCTTTCAGAACCACATCAAGTGCTTTGTTTGCATGATGTTAGCATCAGTGAAAGTTTTCAAGTTGAGTTTGGTCATTTTGTCATGGAATTTGTTGATTGGTTGATGTTTGTCTAGTCGACTTTCTTTGAAACTCTGGTAATGCAATTCTCCTGTCTCAAAGGCCCTCAACAAATCATTAGCTACATTTGGAGGTGCCACAATTCCTGTGGATAAGCTAACCAAATCAGACTCCTCTGGACACATCGGGTTCAGCCAGTCATTTTCCATCAAGTCAACAAGAGATTGGACGTCTTTCTCATCCTTCTTGATTCTTGGACTCTGCAAATCATGGTGAGACCAATTTGAACTTCCTTTGTCCATCATATCCCTCACTTTCCTGAGGTACTCTCTAACTGCTCCAGGCTTTAGACTGAATTCCCCCTGGTGTCTGTGTATCCTTGTTTACTGTCTCCTCGATGGTTTGATCAACAGGGATCGAGTGGCCAAGCTGAACTGAGAAGCCACCATGCATGAATTACTCATGCACTTGTGGGTGTGTAGTATGTAACTGGGACATCTTTGCATAGTAGTACGGTAGATACCGTGCATAATTTACCTCAACGCACCAAGGTATCAGAGCATGATAGATGCAAGATGCAACAGCCAGACTCCTTCTCGTGATGCTCTAATCATCCCCAACAAATTGTCCATCATATCCACATAGGACATCCAGAATGATGCCATTGCTTTCTCTAAGGAACTGGAGATAGTCTTCAAACAGCTCTAAGATCCTGGCACATGAGTTGTTGTTGACAACCATAACTAAGGATGCCTGTGATACATCTTTGTAAATCTCATTGATGATCATGAGTGTTTCCTTCATATGGACAACATCAGGGGCATGATGAACTTCTGACCATGGCAGGAAGCCTTTCCATGCCAGACGAAGGAGACCTTCATACACCAGCTTGTGAAGTCTGACTGCACGATTGTACTTCCTTCCATCCATTACACCAGCAATGATGCTACTATCACCCCAGACTCTACACAGAGGTCCCTCCAGCATCTTGAAATTGCTTTCCAATTGTAGACAGAAACATACAAATCGTGTGGAAAACTCCAAGCCTAATGATGATTGTAGCCTGAAATTTGTCAGGATGCTTCCATATGATCTCCACAGCGCCTTCAAAGACACAGATAATCTTCCCAAGGTGTAAAGATTGCATGATTGCTAGCAACTGGTTGAGGACTTCATGTACAGTAGACATCTGTGTGGCTGGAGCATTGATAGTAGGTAGGTATCCCACACTGTCTTGGGTAACTGTCACTTCATCTCGGGTTAATATGTTGAAACCTGTCCACCCACTAATAGATTGTTGTTCTTTATCTGACATGCATGCCATAAGCCAGATGAAGTTCTTCTTCCTAGCAGAGTTTGTTTCTTCTGTGGGCTTGGACATATACACTCTTACTTTGGGGAGGTCCAGCTCGTTTTCCAACATTGTATGGTGGGAGCACAGGCACTGTTGCAGTAATACTTCTCTTATTTTGGAAACTGAAGGAAGGATCTTGGCAGGCATTGGCTTGGTTGGTATTTCTTGGATGGCAATCCCATTTACTCTGTGTGATGTTCCCTCTCCAACTGACTGTCTCCTCCAATCTGTCAATGTTGTCCCAGGCTAGGGTTATGAACACACCAGGATGGATATTGGCTATGTCACCTCCTGCCAGTGACACCTTTTGAAGACATAGTGCTGTATCTATCTCGTCCATCTTAGAATATGAGACACTGTGACCAAGTCTGTTGAGCATTTGTATCAGCTCTTTAATTAGGACAGCCACATGGTTGAACTTTGCCACAGAACATTCTATATTGAACTAAAATGGACGCCAATTCCAGTAAATAAGAGGTACCAGCAAAAAAGGCAATCAGCTACACATCTGGAATTGCTATCACATATTTTTTACTGCTTATACTGGGACTTATAAATCTCCACTAATAGAAGTTTTGTCCCATTGTATGGTACCGATATCTGATCTGGCCCATGGACTAGTAGCCCTAGCATTGCCCTATGTAGCCCTAGAATTGCCCTGTGTAGCCCTAGCATTGCCCTATGTAGCCCTAGCATTACCCTATGTAGCCCTAGAATTGCCCTGTGTAGCCCTAGCATTGCCCTATGTAGCCCTAGCATTACCCTATGTAGCCCTAGCATTGCCCTATGTAGCCCTAGAATTGCCCTATGTAGCCCTAGCATTGCCCTATGTAGCCCTAGAATTGCCCTGTGTAGCCCTAGCATTGCCCTATGTAGCCCTAGCATTACCCTATGTAGCCCTAGCATTGCCCTATCCCTATGTAGCCCTAGCATTGCCCTATGTAGCCCTAGCATTGCCCTATGTAGCCCTAGCATTGCCCTATGTAGCCCTAGCATTGCCCTATGTAGCCCTAGCATTACCCTATGTAGCCCTAGCATTGCCCTATGTAGCCCTAGCATTGCCCTATGTAGCCCTAGCATTGCCCTATGTAGCCCTAGCATTGACCTATGTAGCCCTAGCATTGCCCTATGTAGCCCTAGCATTGCCCTATGTAGCCCTAGCATTGCCCTATGTAGCCCTAGCATTGCCCTATGTAGCCCTAGCATTGCCCTATGTAGCCCTAGCATTGCCCTATGTAGCCCTAGCATTGCCCTATGTAGCCCTAGCATTGCCCTATGTAGTCCTAGCATTGCCCTATGTAGCACTAGCATTGCCCTATGTAGTCCTAGAATTGCCCTATGTAGCTCTAGCATAGCTGAAAACCTAATGCAGTGTACATCAATGATGTCATCATGAAGTTGTGATGCTTGCATTCTGATATGGTGAAGTAGCCAGGAATTTATGCATCACTTACAGAGTTTAACAAGCTCATGCCTACAATGTAATGGGATGGCATATTCGGAAACGTGTATATATGCGGACGTATGGCGGTGAGAAGTTCTGTTAAGACCACTTGAAAGCTGCTTTGTTTGGAGGCAGGAAGCACACTATACTAAGAGTGGGCTATAATTCTGCAGGAATTCCCACAGTAGTAAAGCATGACCATGAAGAAGCTGACGAGAACTTGTTCAAGTGATAGTTCCCGTCAGATGTTAATCATGCAGCCCATTCTCATTGGCCTGTGCAGCAGTTGCCATTCCTCCTTCTTGGAATGAGCTGCTGATCCTACAGATATTTCTCATTATAACGAGCACTTCCCAGTGAAAATCAGCCGGCCTTTTTAAGGAGGGCGACTTGTTCATATTATTTAAAGGGTGAATATACAGTGAATCCATATATAGATGATACATATATAGATAGATAGATATGCCATATGTGGCAATACCAGGTTTACCATCCAACTCCCTGCTGAGGACTACATATGCTCATCAAAAAGCATATTACAATGACCTTCTCAGGATTTTACTCTCTCCGTGTTTCCACTAGCCTTCATCAGGAATAATGAGACGCTAAGACTTGCATGAGCTTGCTATATACTGTTAGCTAGCAATCCACAATGTGATACAAACCACACCCTTACACACACCTCCAAAAATGAAATAAAGGTAACGAAATAAACACCAAAACAACAGATATATACACACACACATACATACATGCATATATACACACACATACATACATGCATATATACACACATACATACATGCATATATATTCACACATACATGCACATATATACATGCACATATATATATACACATACATACATGCATATACACACATACATACAGCATATACACACATACATACATGCATATACACACATACATACATGCATATACACACATACATACATGCATATATACACGAAAAAATTCACAGATACATGCATGCATAAATACACACACACATACATGCATATACACACACATACATACATGTATATATACACACATACATACATGCATATATATTCACACATACATACATGCATATATACACACATACATGCATATACACACATACATACATGCATATATACACACATACATACATGCATATATATTCACACATACATACATGCATAAATATATACACATACATGCATATATACACATACATACATGCATATACACACATACATATATACATACAAAAATTCACACATACATACAATAATTCACACATACAGTACATGCATATATATTAAATAAAACATTTCTTGTCTTGTAAACATGCACGTGTGAATGGTAAAAAATAATAGTAACATCAGCTGATAGTAAAGCCACATAGGCACCAGGTGGTGGACACTAACAGTGCTTAGCACATATAACATTAGCTCAATATATATATACCATCTTTTGCAACTAATATGTTCAAAATAAATTAATGAATGCACTAATGTTAAAACAACAATTAGATAAATATCAGACTATTTTCGATCCATGAAATTGTCACACAATACCCGCATCAGTTGTTCTAAAAATAAGTCTGCTCTTTTCCATGGCGATCCTGTGAAAACAATTGGCACACACCCGAACTTTCCTGTGTATTCGCAGCCTCTCGACTTCGCATTCATAGCTGCTGCACCTACGAGTGCACAATATATATATATATACGCACACAATCAGAGCCAATATATGCAAACATTGCTTTTAATCCATCCAGTCTTATAATGTCGGGGATCTGTAAGTAATTAAATGAGCAGAAAGGTCAATATTCTGAGGCTTCTCCTTCAATCAGCTGTTTTAATGCCAACATTTCAAAACCTTCTCAATGTCAGCTGAAAATAATCGTATAAAGGATAATAATTCAATCGAAGACAAAATCGCGTCCTTGAGGTGCACTATATTTGAGGCATTTTTCACGCTAGACTTAGAGACCCATCATGCCACGGCATACCAAATATATATTTTTAACACATTTTGCTTCAGGTAGGTCTTAATTCCTTTGATTGCACAATGATTTCATGATCATTTTCATAGGGCAAAAATCATCCACAATTAGTAAGTCTTCATGAGTGGCTGCACTGTGTGGCAGCACACCTGGACCACTGCAGCAGCTTGTACTGTGTGGAAGCACGCCTGAACCACTGCAGCAGCTTGTACTGTGTGGAAGCATGCCTGGACCACTGCAGCAGCTTGTACTGTGTGGCAGCACACCTGGACCACTGCAGCAGCTTGTACTTGTGGAAGCACGCCTGGACCACTGCAGCAGTTTGTACTGTGTGGCAGCACACCTGGACCACTGCAGCAGCTTGTACTGTGTGGAAGCACGCCTGGACCACCGCAGCAGCTTGTACTGTGTGGAAGCACGCCTGGACCACTGCAGCAGCTTGTACTACTATGTGGAAGCACGCCTGGACCACCGCAGCAGCTTGTACTGTGTGGAAGCACGCCTGGACCATTGCAGCAGCTTGTACTACTATGTGGAAGCACACCTGGACCACTGCAGCAGCTTGTACTGTGTGGCAGAACACCTGGACCACTGCAGCAGCTTGTACTGTGTGGAAGCATGCCTGGACCACTGCAGCAGCTTGTACTGTGTGGAAGCACGCCTGGACCATTGCAGCAGCTTGTACTACTATGTGGAAGCACACCTGGACCACTGCAGCAGCTTGTACTACTATGTGGAAGCACACCTGGACCACTGCAGCAGCTTGTACTACTATGTGGAAGCACACCTGGACCACTGCAGCAGCTTGTACTGTGTGGCAGCACACCTGGACACTGCAGCAGCTTGTACTGTGTGGAAGCACGCCTGGACCACTGCAGCAGCTTGTACTACTATGTGGAAGCACACCTGGACCACTGCAGCAGCTTGTACTACTACGTGGAAGCACGCCTGGACCACTGCAGCAGCTTGTACTACTATGTGGAAGCACACCTGGACCACTGCAGCAGCTTGTACTGTGTGGCAGCATGCCTGGACCACTACAGCAGCTTGTACTACTATGTGGCAGCACACCTGGACCACTGCAGCAGCTTTTGCACCAGTTGGGGCTGAGGCTATATTCTTCTCTAGGCACCCAGGACCAAAATTGGAAGAAGATGGTTGCTAAATTAAGCCTGAGGTGTGATAGGCTTGATCGATCCTGTCAGAAAACTTAGTATCTAGAAGCAATCACTTTGCTTACTTATAGGAACACTTCATAGTTTTAGTCACTGGATACCTTGGACCGATGCCTCCTGAGAATGACCTATTAGTAGCAGCCTTTGGTGGTGTTTTGCAAGCCTCGATCATTGACTGCTGTCGGTAAAGGAGGTGAGATTATTTAAAATTATTCTGAGAATGGGGGAGAAGGAAGGGAACAGATGAGCAACAGCTGGGGAAGAAGAGAGAGAGACGTGCATACCTGGCACAAAAGATCTACAGTCCCTGCAATGATGTTTCCTCTCCATAAAGGTGAATTCTACATCACAGCTGCAACAATGTTTGGCAGTGCTGTCCAACACCCAGTGCTGCATCACACATGTGAACCCATTGACCAAGCTTCTCCACTGACCCACAAATCATACCTCATCATGCAAGTGCGGTGATGTGAACATGTGCAACGAGTACAAGGAAATGGTCAACATAACTCTTCACTTATATTCGAGGAGTTGTTCCTGTTGCCTACTGTGTGTGTGTGTGTGTGTGTGTGTGTGTGTGGTGTATGTGTGACATCTCCATACTGCTAGGCAGTGGGTCCCGTGCAGCCTTCCTCCACAAGAGAAACTTCCAGTAATAGCCATGAAGCCAGAAAGAGTCCCTTGTACATGACAGTTGTGATCAGTGCTGTTTTTAATACATGAGCCAAGCAAGTACCTTTCCAATAGGCAGATGGGACTAAAGTTATTAGCAGCACAGTTCCTGTTAGAGCACACATGTGTATGGGTGTTATTCTAGTTCCTTTCTCTCTCACAAACACACACCATAAATTGCTGGTGCACACATCTGTGTATATATCAAGCAGTCCTCACCTAAGGTATCTGAGACAGTCCAGCTGTAAATTCTGCCTCTTGAGTCTCCCACGAAAAGTTTCTTGTGGTCCCTGTACAACATGTAACACAAGTACATGAAGCAGACACGAGCATGAAGCAGACACGAGCATGAAGCAGACACGAGCATGAAGCAGACACGAGCATGAAGCAGACGCAAGCATGAAGCAGACACGAGCATGAAGCAGACACGAGCATGAAGCAGACACGAGCATGAAGCAGACGCAAGCATGAAGCAGACACGAGCATGAAGCAGACACGAGCATGAAGCAGATACGAGCATGAAGCAGACACGAGCATGAAGCAGATACGAGCATGAAGCAGACACGAGCATGAAGCAGACACGAGCATGAAGCAGGCACGAGCATGAAGCAGACACGAGCATGAAGCAGACACGAGCATGAAGCAGGCACGAGCATGAAGCAGACACGAGCATGAAGCAGACGCAAGCATGAAGCAGACACGAGCATGAAGCAGGCACGAGCATGAAGCAGACACGAGCAGTTTCATACACAGCCAGTCATTCCAATCCATCAAGTCCCACAAACATGAGGGCACTCTTCATGGCTAGCTACAGGGGAGCAAGCTTATCCAGCAGCAGCAGCTGCCAGCATATTAGCTGCCTATGCAAGTTACCGTAAATATTGCTGTTCATAAATTTTTGTCGTCCTATTAACCACGAAAATTAAAAACTGGAAAAATAAATGTGATAGATAGATAGATATATGAGGGGGTGGCTCTAGCTACTGCTTCTTCAGGCACACCAGTTGAGGCAGAGATGACAGCTAGCTCCATGAAGTGCTGGAAATCTCTCTCTCTAAGATATTTGGAGATCAGAGAAGTGAACATGGCTTTGGCACTTTCCTAGGCTATATGGATGGGGCATTTTTCTGCACTGCTATATAGCTGCTGCGTAGTGATCTCTTAGCTAATGGCTCTCTATCACAATTCCTCAGCTACAAGTTTCCATAGAGATAAATATGATAACCTCTTTCAAGAATGGCCTAGCAATCTCATCCGCAGCTCTTCAGCAGGTTTCTTTCAAAAATGGCATAGCAATCATATCCGTAGTCTTCAGCAGGTTTCTCTTCAGAAAGTCAATTAATTGCATATGGTCTCACGGTCAGTCGCGCACATCAAGAAATAATTCGTAGACGAGTTCTATGAAAATATAACGACATGAAATATTTTCATACAATTATTCCAAACAGGAAGTAGTCCAGATTTACATATTGCATTTCACATGCCCTGATATTAGGGGGGGGAGGTGAAATGAGGTCACAATAACCCCCTCCCCACTCAGCTATACCAGGTACAGGACCACCTCACAACTCCAGTCCAAGGCCCTTCAATTCAAGACCTACTTCTGACAAATCTTGTCTCCGTGTTTAGGGATGAAGATGAGGAAGTGGCTCCGGCGATTAATGGCAAACACCACCGGGCAGATTGTCTGAGGAGGTAGCGAGGTTTGTGCACCTCTCTGATGGTGTCGTACCTCAGCTTGGTGCAACTATGGTAGCAAACAAACCAGTAAAACAATGACAACTAGTAAACTAACCAGTAAACTAGCATGTAAGCAAGGAAGGAATCGTTAGCATAGAAGAAGGCGATTTTAAATGAGAGCTATTTTTGCACGGGCTACCACATGCTATTATATTAGCTACTATTAGTCTCTGCTATTAGACTCTGCACGTGCTACTATTAGTCTCTGCTTGTGCTACTATTAGTCTCTCCACATGCTATTATTAGTCTCTGCACGTGCTACTATTAGTCTCTGCATGTGCTACTATTAGTCTCAGCACGTGCTACTATTAGTCTCAGCACGTGCTACTATTAGTCTCTGTAATGCTACTACTATTAGTCTCTGCATGTGCTACTAGAGTGTATTAGTCTCTGCATGTGCTACTATTAGTCTCTGTGTGTGCTACTATTAGTCTCTGCATGTGCTATTATTAGTCTCAGCATGTGCTACTATTAGTCTGTGCATGCGCTACTATTAGTCTCAGCACATGCTACTATTAGTACCTGCACATGCCATTATTCTAGTCTTGGCCTGACTAGTAGTTAGTGGGAAGAGAACTCACTGGATGGGGATGTCGGCCTTGCCACTGTCCTTATGGAGGGAGTAATTAATGCTACTTGGTACAACAGCATCGTACCAACCACGCAAACAAACAACGTACTTTAACCAGCACACCAGAGTGTCATTACCACACCTCCATTGACAACAACAACAACAACCTAGTCAGGCCTGGTGGTCAGCTACAGCACGACTCTACCCTGAGTCTAGGAACATAGGACGCGATTTCTTTTGGGGGGAATGGTACTCCCATCTAGCCCCCCAGCCCCTCTCTCCCTGTAAATGACTTAGAAGAGTGTGACCGAATCATTTCTGCACATCTTCCCCCTATAATTTCATAAATTTCAGCATGTCTGCCCCCCCTATAATTTCATAAAACCTGATTTACCTCACTCCTCTACATAAACTCCTACATAAGAAACAATGCTTGACCCTTGCTGTTCTAACTACTGCAGGTCAGGGAGTGAGGGGCTACAGGGGCAGACTCATGGTGTCCTAACTACTGCAGGTAAGGGAGAGAGAGGGGGGCTACAGGGACACTCATGGTGTCCTAACTAAAGCGGGACAGGGAGGGAGGTGCTTACTCTATAGGGGCAGACACATGGTGTCCTAACTTATACAGGACAGGGAGAGAGGGGCTTACTGTGGACTATTGAAGTCCAACTACTGGCAGGACAGGGAGAAAGGGGCTTATTCTACATGGGCAGACTCATTGTTGCTTTACTACTGCAGGTCAGGGAGAGAGAGGCTAGAGCGGCAGACTCATTGTGTCATAATTACTGCAAGACAGGAAGAGAGAGACTTACTCTAGAGAAGCAGACTCGATGTTAACAATATTGCCGCTCTTTGTGATGGCAATGCCTTCAATGACATACAAGTGGGTGGAGCCTAGCAGCAGGACTCCTTCCCTACTGACCTGGCCAGTCAGACGAGTACATTGGTGTGGCTTATGCACCTGAGGGGGTACAGACACGGGGCTCAAGTACAGCAAGTATGTGCTATTCCATGTGTACCAAAACAATTACATGCATGTAGTACACAACCCTGCTGATGCATGCAGTTCACAACCCTGCTGATGCATGCAGTACACAGCCCTGCTGATGCATGCAGTACACAGCCCTGCTGATGCATGCAGTACACAACCCTGCTGATGCATGCAGTTCACAACCCTGCTGATGCATGCAGTACACAGCCCTGCTGATGCATGCAGTACACAACCCTGCTGATGCATGCAGTACACAACCCTCCTGATGCATGCAGCACACAACCCTGCTGATGCATGCAGTACACAGCCCTGCTGATGCATGCAGTATAGAACCCTGCTCATGCAGTAGGCAGCCCTGCTGATGCATGCAGTACACAACCCTGCTGATGCATGCAGTACACAGCCCTGCTGATGCATGCAGTACACAGCCCTGCTGATGCATGCAGTACACAGCCCTGCTGATACATGCAGTACGCTGCCCTGCTGATGCATGCAGTACGCAGCCCTGCTGATGCATGCAGTACGCAGCCCTGCTGGTGCATGCAGAACGCAGCCCTGCTGGTGCATGCAGAACGCAGCCCTGCTGGTGCATGCAGTACACAGCCCTGCTGATGCATGCAGTGTACACAGCCCTTGCAGTACCCAACCCTGCTGATGCATGCAGTACACAGCCCTGCTGATGCATGCAGCACACAGCCTTGCTGGTGCATGCAGTACGCAGCCCTGCTGATGCATGCAGTACACAGCCCTGCTGATGCATGCAGTACACAACCCTGCTGATGCATGCAGTACGCAGCCCTGCTGATGCATGCAGTACGCAGCCCTGCTGATGCATGCAGTACACAGCCCTGCTGATGCATGCAGTACACAGCCCTGCTGATGCATGCAGTACACAGCCCTGCTGATGCATGCAGTACACAGCCCTGCTGATGCATGCAGTATAGAACCCTGCTCATGCATGCAGTAGGCAGCCCTGCTGATGCATGCAGTACACACAACCCTGCTGATGCATGCAGTACGCAGCCCTGCTGATGCATGCAGTACACAGCCCTGCTGATGCATGCAGTACACAACCCTGCTGATGCATGCAATACGCAGCCCTGCTGATGCATGCAGTACACAACCCTGCTGATGCATGCAGTACACAACCCTGCTGATGCATGAAGTACGCAGCCCTGCTGATGCATGCAGTACGCAGCCCTGCTGATGCATGCAGTGTACACAGCCCTGCTGATGTATGCAGTACACAGCCCTGCTGATGCATGCAGTACACAGCCCTACTGATGCATGCAGTACACAGCCCTGCTGATGCATGCAGTACACAGCCCTGCTGATGCATGCAGTACACAGCCCTACTGATGCATGCAGTACACAACCCTGCTGATGCATGCAGTGTACACAGCCCTGCTGATGCATGCAGTACACAGCCCTGCTGATGCATGCAGTACGCAGCCCTGCTGATGCATGCAGTACACAGCCCTGCTGATGTATGCAGTGCACAGCCCTGCTGATGCATGCAGCACACAGCCCTGCTGATGCATGCAGCACACAGACCTGCTGATGCATGCAGCACAGGGCTATGCATGCAGTATACAGCCCTGCTGATGCATGCAGTACACAGCCCTGCTGATACATATGTGATCAAGCATAGAGAATAATAATCAAATTTGAGGCATTGGTACTGTATCAGGTCAAAGAGCACAACATGACCTACAGAATGGAACTTGAATCAGCTCGTATATCCATCCAGAACAAAAGCTAAGAGAACCAGAAGTCAAAGGCTAATGTTTAGTAGGAACCTAAAATTGATAGCCAAATTTTGATTAACTCCATTTTCCATAAAATTAATCTCTTTTCTCAGAGCTTGTAACAAATTATTATTTTGACCTTCTTGTGGATTTGACTCTCACAAACGAGCACATCCACAAGAGTAAAAGGAATGTTGAATGTGGAGATTGTAGTCAAACTGAAGACATTTATAAATATTCCTCCATCATGCCAGGTGCAAACATTCCAGGATTATTTCCCGGAGTTAGTCCAACCACCAAACATAGGAGGAAGCTGTCTACAGGTCAGGGGAGAGAAGATATTGGCCTTCCTGACAGCAACTGCAGCCAGGAGGAAGACCAGTGTCTAGCAGGTGAAATTAGAGAGTGATGTTCAAGAGGGTGACCCTTTGACCTTTGGTCAAGCACGCATACAAGTACGCTACTGCTCACCTCAATGGAGAGATGTAGAGGCTTTGGCAAGAGTTCAGCTAGAACTCTCCACCTAGCAAATTATTCCGTGTGGACGGCGAGGCGTAATTAATTCTTCTGGCTGGAGGGAAAACCCTTTTATTCTAAATCACTATCCGGTAAATGCCTCAGGCTGCTTTGACTGACTCATTGTTGATCATGATCCACGGATGAATTATTACGGACAGGAAGAGAGAGACTTGTGGTGGCCAGCCTCTGCTTTCAGAGGAGTTCAAGTTTAGAGGAGTGCCAGCTGTAACCAAATTGTTTCGAGGAATAATCTTCGAGGGTATTGCAACACCTTACCATTATTGAACCAAATAATTTTTGCATTCAGGATCAAGTCCGCAAAAATCTTGAAACAATAGCTCTCGAAAGATAGAGCTATACGACAAATATCTCTTCTCTAGACAACAAGTAGTGCTATTTTTGTGCTTTTTCCACGCGCGTAAACAACAACAAATCATTATAGACGAGCCAATACACCAGATCCTGCATGCACCTTTAAACATGAGACTCATAATGTCCACAAACTTTACCTCTTCAAATCCAAGCCATTGCCACGCCCAATACAGATGCACAATAATCAGAATATAAGACACAGGAGAAAACTTCTCAGACGAAGATTTGCTTTACCACCACAGGCTGTCCTCCACCACACGCTGTCCTGCCACCACAGGCTGTCCTCCACCACAGGCTGTCCTCCACCACAGGCTGTCCTGCCACCACATGCTGTCCTGCCACCACAGGCTGTCCTGCCACCACAGGCTGTCCTGCCACCACAGGCTGTCCTGCCACCACAGGCTGTCCTGCCACTACAGGCTGTCCTCTACCACAGGCTGTCCTCCACCACAGGCTGTCCTGCCACCTTCATGACAACATAAATTTCCTGTCCATCTGAAGAACAAGCTTTGGCTTCCAACACCATTACCGTGCAAGCTTCAGCCTTAAATAATTACCTACTATTAAGGACACCCACAAAACAAATCTCAATATTTCTCACCATAAACAACACGCTCCCAAATCCTTAAACTTACTGAGTTAAGACTACACACATACAGCCATACACCTCTAGAAGACTACACACATATAGCCATACACCTCTAGAGTGCAGTGAAGCTGGTTTCCTCCGTCCATGCTTGACGAGACAGCCCATCTGCATTCGCATTGGCTTTCCCTGGACGGTGAACGATGACGTAGTTGTAAGGTTGGAGGAGTAGTGCCCATCTCGTAAGTCTTCCTCCTGTGTCTTGCATTCTGTCGAGGTAACGGAGACAGTTGTGGTCTGTGGCAATAGTGAAACTGACACCAGTGAGGTAAACTGAAAAATGTTTGACTGCTTCAATAATAGCGAGGCATTCCTTTTCTACCGACGCATAGTTACTCTCCCGGGAGAGAAGCTTTCGGGAGAAGAAAGCTACGGGACGGTCATTCTGTGCCTCGTCCATCTGGCTGAGCACTGCACCCACCCCAACATCAGACGCATCCGTCTGGACCACAAATTGTCGGTTGAAGTCTGGTCCCTGAAGGACTGGCTCACTCGACAGGGCATCCTTCAGTGCCTGGAAGGCTCGCTGGTGTGTCTCTGTCCATTCTACTTTGTCAGAGAGGTCCTTTCGGGTGATGTCTGATAGTGGAGCGGCAGTAGTAGCGTACTTAGGGATAAATCGATGATAGTATCCAGTCAGCCCTAAGAATGATTTGATGTCCTTCTTTTTCTTTGGAACTGTGAAGACTTGCACAGCCTGTACTTTACCAAGCGCTCAGGTCTGACCTGTCCTTTCCCTACAACGTGGCCAATGTATGGGCATGTGTACATGGCATACTTGCACTTTGCTTGTTTTGCAGTGAGCCCTGCCTCACTAAGTCGGGTCAGCATCTGTTCTAGGTGGTTGAGATGGTGCTGCCAGGTTGTACTAAACACCACAATGTCATCCATGTAGGCTGCTACAAAGTCTGAGGCATCCCCAAATATGGTGTTTATCATGCGTTGAAAAACGCTGGGAGCTCCCACTAGCCTAAACGGCATCACTTTGAATTGGTATTTACCAAACGGGGTGACAAAAGCTGTCTTCTGGCATGAATTCTCATCAACTGGCACCTGCCAATACCCTTTGGTGAGGTCCAGCGTGGTGAGGTATGTAGCTCTGGCTAAGCCGTCCATCAACTCATCAACTCTGGGCATAGGAAATGGGTCGGGACGGGTCACTGCATTGAGTCGACGATAGTCCACACAGAGGCGCAGTGACCCGTCTTTCTTTGGAACCAGCACGATGGGAGCAGCCCATGCACTGGTGCTAGCCTCGATGAGGTCCGCCCTCAACATCTGGTCTATTTCCCTTCTGACGGTCTCTCTCCTGGAGTGGAGTAGGCGGTACGGGGGGCGAGTGGACGGGCAGAGCTTCTCCGGTTGCTATTTGCATGACTGCCATTTGAGTTCTCCCCGGCTCGTTCGTAAAAACATGTTCATGCTGTCGTAAGAGGGCAAGTAACTCTTCTTTCTGGTGTTCATCCAGTTCCTCATTTAGATGTACTGTTGGTGGTTTCTCTTCATCTGGCCACGTTGGAATGTCCACTTCAGTCATGTCATCCATTCCTACGCTGGCCGTCAGGCATATCGCGGAGGGCGACTCCCATCTTGCCAACATGTTGAGGTGGTATGTCCTGAGCGGTCTCCTACTGCCATCCATCCTAACCCGGAATGTGGTGGGGGACAGCTTGTCCACCACTGTGAAAGGGCCCTGCCATTTGGCCAGGAGTTTGTTTGACGATGACGGCAGCAGGACTACCACAAGATCTCCAATCTGAAAGGTGTGGTCTTGTCGTAATACCGTCCTTTTTGGCATCCTTCTCACAGACTGTTGCAGATTTCTGGGCTGCTTCGAGGCGACGATATGTCTCTTGAAGGAAGGACACTGTGCTTTCTGTGGTCTGCTTGGGTGCTTCCCATTCTTCCTTGACGATATCAAGTGGTCTGCGGGGATTCCATCCATAGAGGAGCTCAAATGGGGAGTAGCCAGTGCATTCCTGGGGGACGCTGCGGTACGCAAAGAGTACGTACGGGAGAACCTTGTTCCACTGATTATCAAATTGGCCAATCAGTTTCCTTAGCATCTGCTTGAGTGTTGCGTTGAACCTCTCAACCATACCATCAGTTTGAGGATGGTATGCAGAGATCTTGATAGAGCGGATACCGAATAGGCGATAGAATTCCTGGAGTAAGCCACTAGTGAAGTTTGCTCCTCGGTCCGTTAAAATTTCATCCGGGAGTCCAACCCTGGAGAACAACTCGATGAGTGCCTCTGCCACGTCTGTACTGGTAGTCGTGCATAGTGGAAATGCCTCAGGGAATCGTGTGCCATAGTCGTAGACTGTCAAAATAAATCTGTGGCCCTCTTTTGTCTCCAGCAGCGGTCCCACCATGTCCATGGCTATACGGCAAAAAGGTATTCGCATCACAGGTAAGGGAATTAGTGGTACCTTTCGTGGTTTGGTAGTGGCTGATCTCTGGCAGTCTTGGCAGCGGGTACACAGCTCTGCCACATCTGTCCTCATCCCTGGCCAGAAGAATCGCTGCATAAGTCGTGCTGTTGTTCTCTTTCTTCCCAAGTGGCCTGCCCACGGTATCTGGTGTGCCATCCTGAGGACTGTCTCCCGGTATGGCTGTGGCAGTACCAGCTGATTTATCTCATCATGTTGCTTGGCTGGGGTCCATCTTCTATACAGGAGGCCATCCTTGTAGTGGAAGGGGGTGTCCAGCTGATTTGCCTTCCTCCTGGGGTGTTCCAGTGATGGGTCTTCAGTTTGTGCTTTCCTTAGTTGGTCTGGTCCGCCGTCGAGTGGTACCTGCTGACCCCAGATTGACTGATACTTCTTTCTCTCTACTCTCTTAGCACTCCTGGTCTGCTTCCTTTTGTTGGAGGAAGTCAGGAACATATCATCCTCCCAGTCCGGGAGGCCATCGTCGTCCAACGAGTCGGTATCGTCCTGCTTAACCACAGTCAGTGTGTTCTCCATGTGTAATGGCATGTTCTTCTGTGCATCATTGATGTCTTCCTCCACATCAGCCACATCTGAGCTGGTCTGCTCGTCTTCTGTCGATGTATTCAACTGCGTGACATCTGTGCTGCTGTCCTCATCCTGGTCCGAATGATCAGAGAGTTCAGCATAGGTGATTGGTCTTGGACAGCGGTGTCTCGGTCGTTGGGTTCTCTTCTGTGCTTGCAGCATGAGATTGGCTAAGTCGGGGAGGTCTAGTCCTAGCAGCACGTCCCTGTCAAGGTGTCGATTCACTGCAACCGTCATGACATGCTTCTTCCCTATTACCGTGAGGTTGACCTTGGCTGTCGGTAGGGATTTCGTGTGGCCATGCACTCCTGTACCTAACACCCGGTCTCCAGTGAGCGCTCCACTTTTGATCTACTGGCTATTGATCTGGGTCTGTGTGCAGCCAGAGTCGATTGTCATCTCTGCAATTCGTTGCCCGTCGATGTTACCTGGAAGATGTAATAATACAATGATAAACCAACATACGTGACTGCCCATCTCGGGCACTTGACAGCCATGTGTCCATATTCGTTGCAGTGGAAGCAGCATGGTTGTCCTTCAGCATCGAAGGATGATGGTCGTGGGGGTCACGTGTCGGGTGCCCGCCTGGTGTCATCCGTTCTAGTTCGTTCCTGCCCATTGTATGTCTGTGCTGGTCGGGGTTGGTAGCCAACACTTTCACTTTGTGGTTTGTTCGATCTTGGTGATCTCATCCACAGTCTTCTTGGCTCCTCTGTTTTTGATTTGAAGAGCTGATACTCTTCCACAAGCCGGCCAGCTTCTGTGTGGGTTTTCGGCTTCTTCTCCCATATCCAGGCCTGTAGTTTTGGATCTGTCAATGCCTGGATCCCCTGATCAATGACCAGCATCTCATGTAGTTTCCCGTCTGGTGGTGGCTGACTTGGTCCATCTGGTGAGATTGATGTCAGCTAGAGCTCATGCGCTGACTCACCATGCACTGGCGTAAGCTCTCTCCATCTAATTCGGTAGGTCTCCGGGGTGATGCCATGGTACTCAATCAATGTTTGTCGGATTGTCGGGAAGTCTCTCTTTCGGTCTTCAGGGAGGTCAGCTAGGAAGTTTAGGGATTTTTCGTCCAGGACGGTAAGTAGGTTTGCTATCCAATAGCTGGGATGGACTTCGAAAGTGGTCATGTTTGACTCAAAGTGGTCTAGGAACGACTCCACTTCTGCTGTGTCCTTCAAGGTCTGCAGTCTGGGTGCATCCTTGCCCGTCTTTCTTTTGTTTTCCTGCCGTCGTTGCTCTTCGGCTTTCTCCTGCCGTCTACTCTCTCTCTCCTCTTGTCTCTGAGCATCGTTGTTTTGTTGGGTGCGTTCGAACAGTTCCATCCACCATTCTTGGTCCCTCTGCTGTCTCTCGTCTTCTCTCTGTCGTAAATCCTCAAGTTCCTCCTTGCGACATATCTCAGTCTGCTCTAACCTCTTCCTTGAGCTCTGCCTTCTCCTCTCGTCTGCAAAATTCTTCTAGCAGTTTCTTCCTCTCCTGGATGTGAGTAGTCTCCATCTGGTCAATTTTTGCAGTGAGTGCTTCGATTTTGGAGTCCTCAGTCTCTGTAGAGTCGGAGAGGAACCCTTCCAAATCAGCGGAGTCCCTGCTGTTTGAATCCTCTGGGGTAGGGTAGTGTGCTTTGTCTGATTGTAGGTGGCGGTTTGGTCTTGTAGACATAGTTGTTCTTTAGCGATGGGTTCGAAATCAGTAGCTGCCACCAATGTGAGGGATCTATTCTCTTTGCTAGTATACTAGTAGATTCCCATGAAACTGTCTGAATATGGCTTTAAATTATTAATTCAGTGATACAATATGTAGCACACTCACAACACAATCATGGGCCCCTGACTCAGAGGCCCGGCTCCTTTAAATAGGCTGCCAGGTGTGAGTCAGGTTATTCCCTTACAAGGTAATATGAATACTAATTAGCTAGTCTGTTCCTTCCCTGGCCAATCAGAACTGTCCAGGGGAATCTCATGACCTATGTACTATTGGCTATCACTCGTTATCTATGTGGTCTGTGGTCCCAGTTCAGACCCTTGCAGTTGAGGAATCCCTGACAGTGCTCTCTTTTGATACTAAAATATGTTTCATATGTATAATAGCTATAGGCAAGTTACTAGACCCTAAAGTGGAGAGACCTCAAAAACCAGAATCGCTCCAACCTCCGCCAAAATAACTCAAGATTGCTAAGTGCAAAAATCAACGCCTTCAATTTTGCACCCACGTGGTAGTAAATTTTTAACGCCTAATCAAAAAGGTGATTGCGTGCGTAAGAGCTTCCTCTAGCCACTTGTACCATTTTCAATTTTTTTAGACCTATCATTACTATCCCTCAATTTGTTTTTGCTTCCTCTTCCCCCCATCATTCTGTACCTTCATTATTATACTAACTGCATTTCAAGTTTCAACTCGTTATTGTCAACCATTCTTGAGTTATGACCCTCACCCCCTTTTATTTCATTTTATACCTCTCGGGAAATGAATAAGGGGAGGGGTGGAAAGAAAGTGTTAAAAAATCTGTGGTTACGACTTTGGAGCTCCATAGATTCTACACGCTTCACTCTATGACCTCCTCAAAGTCTCTGTGTGCTCTCTTTTGATACTAAAAACTTGTGCATAGGTACAATCATACCCATACAGGTAGTCATAGTTAGGGACTGCAACACCAGCCTACCCAAGTTTTTTGCAGTTCTAGCTCCTAATCGGAAAGTTCAAGACAGTTGAAATTAGCACCAGTGGCTAGAGGAAGCCCTCCTCTATACAATGAATATTATCATTAGGCGCTAAAAGGTAAATACGTGGTCAAGTGCAATGGTGGAAATTAAAAAATATGACCACTAGGATATTCTAGGGCTAGGGGTATTCTAGAGCTAGGGTTATTTAGGGCTAGGGGTATTCTAGGGCTGGGGTATTGTGGGACCAGGGGGTATTCTAGGGTTAGGGTATTGTGGGACCAGGGGGTATTCTAGGGTATTGTGGGACCAGGGATATTCTAGGGTATTGTGGGACCAGGGGGTATTCTAGGGGGGACCAGGGGTATTCTAGGGTATTGTTGGACCAGGGGGTATTCTAGGATATTGTGGGACCAGGGGTATTCTAGGGTATTGTGGGACTAGGGTATTGTGGGACCAGGGGTATTCTAGGGTATTGTGGGACCAGGGGTATTCTAGGGTATTGTGGGACCAGGGGTATTCTAGGGGTATTGTGGGACCAGGGGGTATTCTAGGGTATTGTGGGACCAGGGGTTTTCTAGGGTATTGTGGGACCAGGGGTATTCTAGGGTATTGGGGGACCAGGGGGTATTCTAGGGTATTGTGGGACCAGGGGGAATTCTAGGGTATTGTGGGACCAGGGTTGTGGGACCATGGGGTATTCTAGGGTATTGTGGGACCAGGGGTATTCTAGGGTATTGTGGGACCAGGGGTATTCTAGGGTATCCAGGGGGTATTCTAGGGTTCTAGGGTATTGTGGGACCAGGGGGTATTTTAGGGTATTGTGGGACCAGGGGTATTCTAGGGTATTGTGGGACCAGGGGTATTCTAGGGTATTGTGGGACCAGGGGGTATTATAGGGTATTGTGGGACCAGGGGGTATTCTAGGGTATTGTGGGACCAGGGGTATTCTAGGGTATTGTGGGACCAGGGGGTATTATAGGGTATTGTTGGACCAGGGGGTATTCTAGGGTATTGTGGGACCAGGGGGTATTCTAGGGTATTGTGGGACCAGGGGGTATTCTAGGGTATTGTGGGACCAGGGGGTATTATAGGGTATTGTGGGACCAGGGGGTATTCTAGGGTATTGTGGGACCAGGGGGTATTCTAGGGTATTGTGGGACCAGGGGTATTCTAGAGATAAGAAATGTGCCAGGCAGTTGTAACATCATCCTCTGAACTTAACCAGAACCCATGTGAAGACATTCCTCTGGCGTGTTTTGTTACATGAATAGTGTGTATTCTTTCTGTCTTCAAGCACTGATATCCATGGTGTGTAGCAATGTTGCCAATGTTCAGACAAGCCTCGGACAAAGACCTCCAAAACTACTATTGATAAGATTAGATGGTAATTGACAATTATTTCTGTGTAATTGACTGCTGAACGATCAGTTTCAATGTGAAGCAAACAACCGAGGAGATCTGAAATGAAACACAAATACGACGGCCAGTATCTGGGTGTGGCTTGTTGGCCCTATCCTATCCAGCTGATAATTTGTCGGGAAAGTCGTCTAGGAATTCATCTAAAGATTATGACAAATATGTGCATCATGGGCCTTGGCTCTTTAGATTGCCTGTATGACTGAATCACTGATGTTGATATGAGCACTTTCAAATTTACGGCAAGTCCATCAGTTTCCATACGTATGATGCAGAAGGCATGAAGAACGTGATATGGGCAAATTTGTTACCGCTCCTTGTAACAGATGCAAACCCACAGCACCACTTAGTCCTGAGGGAGAGTTCTATTGGTGTCAATATTGGTGTGTTGTTTGGAAGAAGGAGGAGTCTCCATTGCACAACCCGACCACTCCCGCAGATATTGCACCATTTGTCAAGACAGTTTTGGGGAAACCTCCGAAGATTCATTGATCTAATGGTGTCTTAAAAAAAAATGTGTTTGTGGGTTACCCCCCCCCCCCCCCCCCCCCATAAAAGTTAACTTTCACCCCCCTGAATGAAATGTAAGATGCTACATTTTAGTCCACCACCCTTACCTGTCAACGTCACTGTCTACAGGGTTCGACTTCTTCAGAGTCTTCAAATGGTTCATCTGCTTCTATACATGCTCCACACATTCATGCTTCACTATGTCTATGTCTAGTCCGTGAAGCTTTGCATCGCCATCAGAGACCAGTGAAGTATAGCGGGGCTTGAGCTTCTCTATAGATCGCTGCCACATAGCCACCACTCCTCCATCTGCCTCCATCACATTCGAGGAACCATAGTGATTTACGTGACACTGCTTGGTGTTGCGCATGGCACTCAGCACAGTTCTTGCTGAGTCCCTCTGTGTCGATAACCTGGGCCAACGCCCAAGCAGCAACAGCAACAACAGCAGCACCGTAAACCCCTTGGTGGCCTCGCTTATAGACCATGTCCACATCACGGGTACCTTGAACGACAATGACCTCATCATCCTTGACATGCTTCCTCAGAATCGCCGCAGCAGCTGAAAACAGGTCCTCTTTCTCTGCTGTTGAAGTCATGTGAAAGACTTTAGTGTGGCTGGGAAGGTGTGGCTTGGAGAGCGGCAGGAGCATGCACATGTTCCCAGTAAAGTTTTGTTCCAAAACAATTTTTAGGGACATACAGTATATAGGGGACCCATACGTCCCTTACAGCAATTCATATTGAGGGGGGGGGGGGTTCCTTTTTTCCCTAATATCATGCAGTAATTTTTAGTGGTAATTATGAATGTGATTGTAAAGTTTTTTATCAGCTTATAAAATTAAAAACAAACAGATGCTTAATGGCCCCTGGGTAAGAACGGTAATTGAATTGTGTATAATGTAGTCGGCTGACGGCCATCTTTAAGTCTGTTCTGATTGGTGCTTTGGTGTTGATGTCTCCTGTGCAGTTGGGAGGGACTATTGGCGACATTGAGGGCATGCCTTTCAGAGGCTTTCCGGCAGTTCCAGTTCAGGGTTGGGCTGAGCAACTTTGCCAACATCCATGTCAGTCTTGTGCCCCAGGTGAGTATTGCACGGCCATTGGCAATTTTGAAACAGGGATGTGCAGATAACCAAATGATGACCGAGTCTAGTGTGTTGTGCTCTGTATGAGGTTCATATGCTTTATCGATTCTGGCAATCTGGTAATTTGATAACTTGACGCATGCCAGGAATCTCTAGGTATTGCATGCTTGTTAATAGCTGATTACTTACCGGTGTGGAGGAAGTTTTTCTGTGTGGAGGTGGGGGCAATTTCTGCTGGGAGAAATATGCGTGGTGTGCAACTAAAATATATATATATATTTATTTAATTATGTGTGTGTGATTCTTAGTTGTGGTTTTCCCATCACTTGAAGTATTTATCAGGAGAGTTGTTGGCCCTATGCTATTTGCCTAGCAACAATAAAGCAGTTGTTGGCCTCGTAGTCAGCTAGGACTTAACCCTTTGATTGGCTGGCTGGTATTCAGGCCGCAGTATTACGTGCCATCATACTCTGGAGATGGTATACCGGCCGCTCGTGTCGTCTGCTACCCATTCATTTTCCCAGTTGAAATACAGCCAATCAAAGGTCTCGTTTTATCTGGCTCATGGCGCCATCGATTTAGTGGATTCTCGCTGTTTATTTTGCTAGTTTCGTAAAAATCGGTCCAGAATGGCCCGAAATCTGCTGACTGGATCAAGTGTTGAAGTAGTGATGAAAAGATGTTATTGGTAGTGATTATGGGAATGAAAGTGATTTTGAATCGCAGATTGACAGCTCTGGGGATGATTCTAATGCCAGTAATGCTTCCAATAGTGAGTCAAACGACCAGGTAGTTATTCCAGTTGTTCAGTGAGGGCAGGGTCGGAACGCTCCACGTCGGGGAAGAGGGAGAGGTGTTGGAAGGGGCGGGGGAAGGCCTTGGGCTCAAAGACAAAGGCCTCCAATGCCTAATGGATGGTCTGAAAACACTGCAGGTTTTGTAGACTTGCTATTTACACCAAATAGCCAGCCTGGGTCTAAACATTTACCTGCTACAATGAATGTTGAAAGTAAAGTATTGAAGTGGTTTGGTCTTCTGTGGACTGACTATATTAGGGACCTCCTTGTCAGAGAGACAAATCGTCGTGCAGAACAGGTTCATGCTGCTAAACCCGATTATTATGCTGCAAATTGCTTGTTGAGAAGCCTCTTACTGATGTAGAATTGAAAGCATTCTTTGGCTTACGAATTTCCATTGAAATTTTACTTTATAAGGACTGCTGTGATTTATACTGGAGGAAGCAAGACGATCCTATTACTGTGCCCCCTGGGTTTGGAGAGGTTATGCCCAGGGACAGGTTTCTGAGCATCTGGCCCCGTCTTCATTGTGTGAATGAGGAAGATGCACAACTTGACAAGAACGATAAAATTTATAAGCAAAGGTTACCTTTCTAGGTCATTTTTTTCCAGGGAGCCGGAGTAGGGTGACACCCTATATCCAGGGATCCAGAGTTCAAAGGGTTAAGTTGACTAAAGTCTGGTACAAGAGGCACTGCAATTTGTCTCGGAATTCCTCCACTAGTTCTAAATCCTTCTCTGTCTCGAGCTTCACCTATCTAGTTGCAAGGCTCTCGGTCTTCATTGTTGTGTCTTATGTAAGCTGTTCAGCAATGCAGTGCAAGGTATTGGTGTGCTTTATTTGAGTTAGAGCTACAGAATGAATGCTGCAAAGATGATGTAAGGAAGTTCCTTGCGTATGCTAAGCTTGTGAGGTCGGAGGTGATGATAACAAGTCTGGATAGCAGGCAGTCCATCCTATTTTCTATCTATCTTTCTGCTTCCTTCCTGTTTTTCTTTTTTACTTTCATTCAGTTTAGTTGGTGGGTAAAAGATGTAACTGTGCTTCTGCCAGAGTAAGCTATTGTTCCGTCTACATACTAACACTTCAGCATTGTAAAGATTGAGCTCAATAATCCTTACAGTTGGCTTCACTGGCTACAATTTCACTGTATTTGAAGTCCTTCAGCGACTGCAAAAAAAAATTGAGTATGTTTTAGTGCTGTGTGATTCTTCTTTGTTGTTTGTGTTTACGTTGAGTTACCAGAGAAACTGAGGACACTTGTGTGTTGCTCTCCTCCTCAGCCTTGGTGGTGGCTACCACTAGGACTGTGTGTTGCTCTCCTCCTCAGCCTTGGTAGTGGCTACCACTGGAGGCTGCACTAGGACTGTGTGTTGCTCTCCTCCTCAGCCTTGGTGGTGCCACCACTGGAGCTGCACTAGGACTATGTGTTGCTCTCCTCCTCAGCCTTGGTGGTGGCTACCACTGGAGGCTGCACTAGGACTGTGTGTTGCTCACCTCCTCAGCCTTGGAGGTGGCTACCACTGGGGGCTCCACTAGGACTGTGTGTTGCTCTCCTCCTCAGCCTTGGTGGAGGCTACCACTGGAGCTGCTCTAGGACTGTGTGTTGCTCTCCTCCTCAGCCTTGGTGGGGGCCACCACTGGAGGCTGCACTATGATTGCCGCACACAGTCAGTGGAGTCATTACCATGTCCTCTTGTTCCATGATATAATATTGACAGACTTTTTTTTTGTTGTTGTTGATCTCTGTGTTGATTGTTGTGATGCAGGACACTAATTAATTTAAGCGTATATTAAAATTGCTGGCACAGATATTGACCATACAAAATTATATGCGTCCCACGTCAACTTGAATCCCATTACTTGTGAGGTCACTGAGTTCAATTTTGCTTCTTGTCATAGCCTAACATCACGGGAGAGCAGAAGACCAAGCCAACCCAAAACAGTGTGCGACAACTTAGAGGCTTCGGACTGACTCCTGACCTGGTAAGCCTAATATTTGTCCTGACCTGATAGCCCTTGCATTTCCTGACCTGGTAGCCCCAACATTTGTTCTGACCTGATAGCCCTAACATTTGTCCTGACCTGATAACCGTAACATTGGTCCTGACCTGGTAACCCTAACATTGGCCCCGACCTGGTAGCCCTAACATTGGTCCTTCCTGAGCTGTGTGGTGTACTAATGTAATAGATCGAGACCTGCTCTTGTTACAGTATTACTGTTCCTGTAACAACTTCAGATTGTGTGTCGGAGCCAGTCTCCCATTGGTCAATCTGTGAAGGACAAGATCTCTAACTTCTGCCATGTTTGCCCAGAACAGGTATATTATTTGAAGCTTGCTTTTACAGTGGGGGGGGGGGGGGGGGGGGGGGGGGGGGGGTTAGAATCTTACTTAATTTAGATTGTTTTGAAGGAAAGCAAGGCAAGGATGTGTGGTTAGGGCAAGGAGGTGTGGTCAGTTGATAGTGCACACACAGGTGGGCAGCAGCAGTGGAAAGCTAGCTAGCTGTGGCTGTGAGGAGTGAAGAGATTGCCCAGCAAACTCACACAGACTCACCTGTTTCTCCTTGGAACTAATGTTTTTGACAGTGTGATTCACAGTAGGGATGAAGCAATTGTAAAAAAAAGAACATGTGTACATTCATAGATTATTGGGATTGAGAAGGGTGGGGGAGACACAAAATACTACTGCAGTGACCAATCGACCACCATGAGTGTCTACACAGACATCATTCACAAATAAGAATATTAAATTAAAATGTATGTGCTAAATGCTGTTGTTGTTTGATGGGAGGCAAACAAGATGGGGGTAGAAATGGCTGACGATCACAACTGCCGTCTGGAACGTTCTCTTCCTGGCCTTTACTTGAAGCCCTTCTCTCGGAAGGCTGCACATGCATCTATACTTATCTGGAGTTGCTCTGAACTCATGGGCTCTTGGATGGATTTACCAAAACTGCATCTTATTGCATTTGCATTCTAATGCATGTTCTTAAAGGATCGATGGTCAAATCAGTTAAACACAAAGTATTCCCCCGGTGGAACATCCCTTCTTGGGACCAGCGCTTAGCTTGGGTTAGCTTGGGACCAGGGTGTATCTTGGGACTAGGGGGACAGCTTCTGGGACCAGGGGGCAGCTTGGGGCCGGGGTTTAGCTTGGGACCAGGGGGCAGCTTAGGGCCGGGGGTTAGCTTGGGACCAGGGGGCAGCTTAGGGCCGGGGGTTAGCTTGGGACCAGGGGGCAGTTTGAGACGAATTGTTAGCTTGGGAGCAGTGGGGCAGCTTGGGTTGGGGAGGAATGCCTGTAACTCAGAAATTGATAACTTGGTAAATTAATACATGTAGCTGTGCTACTCTGTTGCATTCCACTTGTATATGCTGTCAGAGTTTTATCTTGGGTGGTGGGGGTTTATCTTGGGAGGGTTGAGACCAGGTATGCTTCCCACCTAAGAGGACATCTTTCCCCCACCCCACGCTCAAAAGCAACATTTTTACCCTTCAAATTTTCTACGGAGCTTGCAAAAGAACATGTAGCAGTTAACACATTTCCCCATGTCCTCAAAACAATATCCCCAGCCAGACAGACTCTGACTGTAAGTGGTTGTAAGTACTCGAGGGTGGGTGGAGGTCCAGATAAAGGAGGCCCCACTAGGATAGATACCTTCATAACTAATGCCATTCTTCAGGGGAGTGGGGGGAGGGGCCACTAGGATAGATACCTTCACAACTAATGCCATTCTTCAGTGAGTGTGTATGCATTATATAGTTGTTGTTGTTGTTGTTTGGTTAGGTGGTAGCCGTTCATGACCTTAGTTCGATATATCGGGTTCCTCTGCTACTGGAGAGTCAAAGACGTGCTGAAGTTCCTCATCAAGAGGCTGGAGTTGCCTCTGAAGATGCCCTCCAAGTCCTACCTGCGCATGTGGAAGAATTTGGCAGACCGGTGAGTTGGACAGGTCCACTTTGGTAGTAGATATGCTGACTAGACAAATATCTCCAGCGAATAATCACACCCTCATGGTACTGGGATGTCCCTGGCGAGGGTGACTGACTTTGGGCTAGGGTGTGCACATCCCTGGGTTGTCCGTTGTCCCAGGCATCCTTGGATACAGGTGTTACTAGATCCATTTGGAGGTTCATTTTTGGTCCATTTTCTGTTATTTGGACAGACCCTGACGAAGATAGTAATTTCAAACACCCCCCACCCCCCGGCAGCAAAGTAACAATAAACAGCATATGAAGTGTCTCGTGTTCAGATTCTTTACCTAAAAGTTATGCCAAATATGGGTCTAGTCAATAGAGGAAAAGATTCTTGGCATTGCCAACCATCACCTGAGGTAAGTGGGCCAATTAGGACCGCACATTCGCTAGTGCATATTACATCCACAATCTAGATTATTGCAATTGTCACGACAGTTGGCTAGCTGGTTGGCAGAGCTGATGTCTGTTTCTACTTTAATAACGAGTTCCTTACAATCAGCAGGACATATAAATCCCTGAAGAGCTCCAGAGTTTTGCTCAGGTTTTTTCGGGGTATCTCTGTCTCCAAAATCCCAGCTAAATATGTTTTGCCGAGTTAAAAAAAAAAAAAAAAAAAAAAAAAAAAAAGTGAAAATCATTGTTGGAAGTTGGTAGCCAAGTTACCAAGATGGGAAGAAAATTGCGTCTTCCTTAGCTTGTTATCCAGTAACAGATGCAGCGGGGAGCGTGGCACAACACCACAAACATGCTTTTAGAAAGAAACCAGATCCTCTGTCTTGATGATTCTGATGATGTGGCAGTTCCAGCAGCCATGGATGGAAGATGTAGAGAGGGTTTGGGTAAGGCATACTTGTGACATCCACTTCTGCTATATATTACCACACGCGAGTCTTAGCATCTCGTTATTCCTGACGAAGGCTAGAGCATATAGCCGGATCATCGACGAGCAAGTTTAATTAAGATGATTATTGAGAGGGTCGTGATTATGTTCTACATGTCAACTGAGAGTTCGATTTGATGTGTGTTTCTGTTGTAAACACGTATGACCTTAGCAACTGATCCACCTCGACTACAAAGATCGTCTCACTGTCTCAAGATATCTATCGATTTTCTATTGAACTTAAAATGCTCTGAATAGAGTTAAGCAGGCGATACCTTCTTTAAAAATAAAATAAAATGTAGTCAGATGATCAGTCAGCTCAATAATCAACTTTCTTAATAATTGAAGTTGATTATTGAGAAGGTGATTATAATGTTATTATGTCAACTGAGAGTTCCTTGAGAGTATAATTTTTCCTGTGAAGAGCTAAGTATATACATCTAACTAAAACACTGAGAAAAATTCCAGGGTCATTCCATGTCGAATCACCCCCCAAAAAGGAAACTTTAAAACTTTATCCCCCCCCCTTCAAATTGGTTCATATTTGATGTATGGAGTAACAGGCTGGAAAAGGCAAAATTTCCAAGTTTTAGCCCTGTCATCAGATCGAAAATTTTGTGCTATGACTGCCTTTTTTCCCAGCAAAAATGGGCGTCTTAAAGCAGGCCTACTTGATGCCAAAATGTGATCTTCCCCTGCAATGTATATACAATGAGATCTAGTTGCAACCATGAAGTCAGTGTTGCAGCTGTCTGAGAATGAATGTAACTACTTTTAAAAGTGGCAGTAACAATCATCCTTCACTCTAAAGATCAATCATTTAGCTATACCATTATCAATTTGATTGATAGCTGGATACCATTACATCCTAATTTGTAAATATAGTTCATCTTGCTCATGACCTTTTTTTTACACGGGTTGAGTTACAGTATTTCAGAAATTAATTGCGCACCTTAAAATATTTGTTAGAAGAGCATTATACTTGTAGGTAGCGTTCTGGAGCTTTGTTTGCTCATGTTCTAGTGCAGGCATCCAGCACCAGAGCTTGATATATCTAGATCTATCACTCAAGATTAAGATTAATCTAACTTTTGTTTTACTAACCAGTCTACTAGATAACACAGACATGGTTGGGGGTTTTCCGGGACAGTGGCAACCCTGTGCACAAATAAGTGGTAGCTAGCATCACATGCACTAGCTATATTTACCTGTGTAAAAAGAGTCAAGAAATAACTTCATAGCAGACCATTAGGAAAATGAACTAAAACAAATGTCAGACACAAAACAGAGAAAAGAAGGGGGAAAAATAATAAAAACATGCTACATTATTAATGCAATACAGTTATCTTTGTGTGTGAAATCAAAGGAGGAGAGGTTGTGATAGTAATTATGGACACTCGTCCTCACTGCTACTGACCACTCATACACATTTGCACACACAGATTTGACAGCTACAACAGCAGCTCCCAGAAGGTGAAGATTGTGCTGGTGGGCAAGTACACCAAGCTCGCCGACTCCTACACATCAGTTGTCAAGGCCCTGAAGCATGCCGCCTTGGCTTGTCGGCTGGGGTTGGACTTCACTTGCGTGGAGGCAGACCAGCTGGAGCTGAAGAAGAAAGATGAGGATCCCAGTGACTACCATAAGGCATGGACAGTGGTCTGCGAGGGAGACGGGATCATTGTGCCCGGGGGATTTGGCTCGCGGGGTACAGAAGGGAAGATTCTGGCTGCCAAGTATGCCAGGGTTAACAATATTCCTTATCTAGGTATAGCCTGATAGCCACATCTGCCACACCCAGTTCCATTCCTTAATTATTTATTATTATTGCTACTACTAATTTATTTATTGTTGTTATTGTTACTCTCTTCCAGGGGTGTGTCTAGGCTTGATTATTATTTTATTATTTTACTATTATATTATTATTATTATTATTATTATTATTATTATTATTATTATTATTATTATTATTATTATTATTATTATTATTATTATTATTATTATTATTATTATTATTATTATTATTATTATTATTATTATTATTATTATTTCTGCTACTACTAATTTATTTATTGTTGTTATGGTTACTCTCTTCCAGGGGTGTGTCTGGGTATGCAGCTGGCAGTGGTTGAGTTTGCTAGGAATGTGTTGGGCTGGGAGGATGCCCAGTCCTCCGAGTTCATGCCCGAGACTAGCCATCCTGTGGTGATCGAGATGCCCGAGCATAACCCTGGACAAATGGGGGGTACGATGAGGCTGGGCAAGAGGAAGACAATGTTCAAAACCAAAGACTCCATACTCCGTGAGTTTCTAGACGAGATTAATGACACGTTGATGCGAGAGTTACAAAAGAGCTTGCGTGTGAGGGTAACAGGAAGTTGGGAGTTAATGTTGTTCCCACATAGCTCCTTTGGAATTACAGCACTTCCTGTAGTATACTAGACACCAGTGGGATAGCTCCATTCAGAATACTACTTTATTCAGCACTTCCTGTAGTATACTAGACACCAGTGGGATAGCTCCATTCGGAATACTACTTTATTCAACACTTCCTGTAATATACTAGACACCTGTGGGATAGCTTCATTATGATTACTTTATACAGCACTTCCTGTAGTATACTACACTTATGAGATAGCTCCATTGGGATTACTACTTTAAACAGCACTTTCTGTAGTATACTAGACCTATGGGATAGTTCCATTTGAATTACTACTTTATACAGCACTTCCTGTAGTATACTACACCTATGGGGTAGCTCCATTGGGATTACTACTTAATACAGAATACAGCACCTCCAGTAGTATACTGCACCTATGGGATAACTCTATTGGGATTACTATTTTATGCAGACCTGCCAATTTTTGGTGACCAAAATGCGCGCCACATGGATGTTGGGGGGAGGGGGGGGGGGGAAGATGTTTGTGGTATTTTCCTGCAACTTAGGAAATCAAATGTATTAATTGCGTGACTAATAAATGCACTGGTTCATGTTTGAGGTGCAAGTCTCACAGCAGTGGAGGAGGTGCATGTAGTAATCCTTGCCTCCACATGCCAAAACCATTCCTGCGTTCAGTGTGTCAGGAATTTTCTTTTTAGTATCTGACTGTTTCACCAGTCATGGATATATCTTCTGCGTGACACCGATTAAATTTGGTCTTCCATCAGTCGTGGTAGTTCATGCTTGCTTTCCAGATGGAGTGGTGGAATTGACTGTGGTTTAATAAACTTATCTGGGGAGTTTAGAAATTCAGCAGGTATTTATGTGACTCGGCTAGTGGTTTGTTTGTGCGCATCTAACATTTTGAAGAAGGCAGAACCACATTCTAGCAGCTACAAGGGCAAAAGTCACACTGATTGCAGTGGGGGAGGCTGTCCTCTACCAGCTAGCTACTAGCCAGGTTGTGTGTGTGTGGGGGGGGGGGGGGGGGGGGGGTCATCAGCATGGGCTTCTATGGTCCACAGCTGACCAAAGCTATACAATCAATAACTTACTGGCTGGAACTGCTACTACCTGCTATTTATAAATTGGCGCAAAATGAGAGACATTTGGCATGTCTGGCAGGGCAGTCTGTTATGTAGCACTTCATCTAATTATACTAGCCACCTGTGGGATAGCACTTTCTGTAGGATACTAGATACCTGTAGGATAGCTCCTTCAGGATTATACAGCACTTCCTGTAGTATACTAGCCACCTGTGGGATAGCTTCTTTAATTGTCTTCCACTGGTGATCCTAGCCACCCCTTGGAGCTCTCAAGTGTCATTAGTTTGGCCTACTTCAACTCTGTTTCCCTTCCTCCCCCGGATTAAAAGTTCCTGATAAGATCACAGCCAGTACGGAAACCAACCATCTTAATAGAAATGGCATGCCTCCTTGGCAATAAAAACCCTGATTGTGGGTTTGTGTGATCACATACTCCAGCATTGCCACAATATTTCCCAGACATCTCAGAGTTACGAGGCTATTCCGGGATATCCCTGACTATGTTAGTGCATGGATCCCAAAATCAGCACCAGACTAGTACTAGGGATATTTCTGGGGTAGAGTCCAAGTATTACAGGTCACAGAATCCTGGGATGTCTTGGGTAAAGCTGAGACAATACGGACACCTCAAAGTATTGCTTAAACATTTTGTTTCTGTTTGCAGGAAGCCTGTACAGCAGCACTAGTGTAGAGGACAGAGGCCTGGTTGATGCGGTGGAGGAGAGGCACAGGCATCGCTACGAGATCAACCCCCAGTATGTGGCTGAGCTAGAGACTGCTGGGCTCAAGTTTGTGGGCCACAGCACTGACAACACGCGCATGGAGATCTGTGAGCTGTCTGGTGCGTGTTTACGATACTTTGGTGGGGGGGGGGGGGGGGGGGGGGGTCATGATTATGGGGGGTCATGATTATATTTATAAGTGTTTTTTGTAGTGTTTGTTTTTTTGTATTATTTTTTTGTTGTTGTTGTTATGGTTGTTGTTATGGTTGTTGTTGTGCACCTGTGTGCTTATAATTAGTCATTAATGTCCGGTATTGCGAGAACCTTTCCCAGGATACTGGGAACTATCCCAGTATATAGGAGTGAACTGACACTCGATGCTGTTCGTTATTTTAAAAGGTAAAGGGTCCCCTAATCTGTGGACTGAATTGGTAAATTGCTCCCCTTTTATATATTTTTGTTTTTTAATATTTTTATTAGTTGATACCATATAAAGCGCAAGAATGACAACATGCATCAGGACTAAGCCTAGGACTGTGGGTGTTCTCGGGATAGTGACATCCCGTGCTATATATATATATGTGACAGGCTCTGAGAAAAGGGCCCTTATCTGGCAAAAGCTCGTTTTGTGCTAGGAGTAAAAATAGCTACTAGGTAATTAATCATGAAATTTTACTTTTTAGCGTCAGTGGCATCTTGGGTCTTTCTTCTAACTTCCTACAAACTTTCAAGGCCTGGGGACGCTTCTTTCAAGGCAAGCGCGCAGTTAACTAAAAGCTCGTTAATATTGTGTCTATATACCGCCACGGAATAGTATACTAGCGCAGGGGAATTCCCCCGTGGTTACCATGCCAACCCAAAGTAAACGCGGCTCCTTGAAGCTGCTAGAGCTCTTTTGCACCTTGGTTGTGAAGATCAGCAATCTCTCTTGGAGGTCTTAGAGGACTATTTTTGTGCTCCTGGAGGAGATAGCTTGAGTGATGAAGAAAATGACAGTGACAATGAAGAAGGTAATGACAGTAACCTATTTACAGGTTCAAATAAGTATAACAATAACAGTATAATAGGACTAGATGCAAAACAATAGAGTGCATGTATGTGTGTGCACTTCCATTATACAGGAGAATTGAACATAGAACAGGATGAGCTTCAAGAGGATTCGATCGTGGAGAGTGACAGAGAAGAGGATATCAATCATGAAGGCCTTGTGGCTGGAGCTCTTAATCGATTGCCTTCTTCAATGTCCTCAACCAGGTTATGACATGCCTAATGTTGTGGTTCCAAAAGGCCTTTCAACAGAACGAGAACGGTATTTGTTTGACCAGATCAGACAATTCTGCCCCGATGAGTCAAAAGACATTACTTGTCCAGAACCTTTGGTTCCTAGGCCAAGCAGTCGTGGTGCTACACCTGAAGTTAAGGACGAGGCATTATCTGTACCACATACCAAAAGACGCAGGGTATGCAGCAACTGCAAAAAGACAGGACATAACAACAGGTCATGCCGAACCAACCAATAAACTTGTAGTAGTGTGTGTAGGTATTACTTTTTATCACTTCATACTGTTCTTATAATAGTGCATGCAATGTTTACCCCAATAAGATTGTCGAGTACACATGATTTGTAAAACATTTCAAAACCTATCATCCACTCTCCATTCTTATACCTGGGCTAGTGTATAGCTACTGCTTAAAACAAAACAAAAAAAACAATACAGCTTTATAGTTAGCAATAGGTGCATGCAGCTCTAAAAACCAGCTTTAGGTCTGATTCAGCTCCAGCATAATCACGATAGAGTTCAGCTCCAGTGCTATCATAATAGAGCTAGCTATGTGCACAGAGAAATGGACCACACCCTCACATGCACAACAATAGATTTGCAGCAAAACAGATACACTGAGTAATACTCTACATTCATGGCTTAGTCCCAACCTAGCGCCAAAGAAAATAACCATAGCTAAAGCTATGTAAAGAAGGAAACAAGAAAACTAGTAGTTTAGCTAGCAAAACTTTTTAACACCTTTTAAAAGATAATTTTTAGGCTAACATACCTTCTGTAAAACACTCCAGTGGTTCCTTCTCTTGTTCTTTAGCTGTAAGTCAAGCCAGAATGCCAAAGGGCTGCCTCAGTTAGTTACGTGTGACTGACAGAACTGAGAGCCTGTGCGTATCTGTGTCTTAGCCATGCGGAGAGAAATTAATTAAATTATGATGTCACTGGTGCGTGACACGGAGTTTCACGTGGGAATTCCCCCAAAAATTGCGTATGACTTTGGAAACGTTTTTTCTCATTTCGGGTGTGGGGGAGGAAATGGAATGAAAAGGTCTATAACATTAAAACGGCTCCAGATCAAGGTATGGTTCAAATTCCATTCTGCTTAGCTTTTTTGGAACTTTAACCCCATACCAATAATGGGGGAAATGTAATTTTAGGGATTAGGGCCCTTTTCTCAGATCCTGTCACATATATATACAATGTAGTTCCAATTATGCTTGGATGTACTGGAAGATCTTGAGTCGGTACTGGACATCCTTCACAAAAGCTACACCTGCAGATAGATGTGGGTGGTGGGTGGGTGGGCACGAGCAACAGAATATAAACATTAGCATTGTGACCTAGATCTTCACCAACTAAAGTCTGTAGCCATCTAAGTACCAATGTTACATGCAGACAGATAAAAGTAGTGTAGACTCGAAGGGTAGGAAGCAACTGCATGACATGTCCAGTGTCTCGAGTACTTGCATTGTTCAGTCACGATTATTTTGATATTATTTATTACTACTATTATTTGTAAGCCTAGACTGCACCTTCTAAAGCCTCCCTTACCTCCTCCCCTTATAATTATATGCGTAGTTATTTATTCTTGTGTATGTTTGTTTGTGTGTCACCAAAAAATTGCTCCTTGTCTTGTCTTGTTTGGAAATTATTTTCTTGCTTTTTCACTTCCCGACATCTTGCTTCCTGTTCTGGGTGTGGCTATCTGGTGATGTCATAGGCTATATCCTGTAGAAATAGTATACAGAGAACACTCCTTGAGTGTGGCTCGTGGTGGAGAAAGCTTCAGCACCTACATGACCAGTATGCGAAGGTGCTGCTACAGTCTTGTTCATGGATGCACTTAAACATGCACAACTCTCCTATATAGTGCGTCTATCAACAGCAAATATACAAACAAAAACGTGGCAGAATCTTATATTTGGAGTGCCTCCGGAAGAGATTATTTTTGTCGACTTAATTAAGGGGGGAGTAGACCATTTTGTGGGTTTTTAAAAAAACGTGTCATAACTATTGAATGCTTAATCCATTTCCAAAGATTATGGTCTCAAAATGTAGCTCATTCTAGGTGCTTTCCAATGACATTAGAATAATGGTGTTGCAATAAACTAGGACTGAAACGTGGGGAAACCACAAAGGTCCTTTAAAATGTTTAGATGCACTCCTGTACCCAAACCACAGGTCTTCAACACTTGCTATTTATGGTGATATTAGAGTGATCACAGATACCTCTTTTGAATTGATAGTTTTTTTAAAGTTTTTTTAATTCACCCCAACATCCCCAATTTCATTCCCCCCCCCCCCCCCCTCCCTTCCGGTCATATGCTGTCAGACTGAATATCTCATCAGAAAATGACTGGATTGATAATTTGTCAATAAGAAGTAATGCAAGAGCTTTCATAATATATAAAAATTATTTACTACAGACAAAATTTGAATGAGTTACACGGTATCATGTGATGTCACTACATGAAATTACATTTCATAATAAATCAGTTTGAAAAGTGCATGATAGTAGCTTTAGAATCACACTAGATCACACAGAGGTTCGATCAAAGTTGGGAACTGAGAAAGAACGGGGCATGCGCAGGAGCAGACGTTTGTACCCCACTTTGCGCAGATAGCGCGGAAATGACTGAGCGATATTTTAGCCAAGTTTCAAGTCTTGGCCATGAACGCTTATTATATTATGAACAATCCAACTTACTGCTTTATTCAGGCTTCTTCTTGTTCATCGCGCAGAGTTGCAATGAAATGGGAGGATAAAAAGTATCATAACTCAAGAATGGTTGACAATAAATTGTTGAAACTTGAAATGCAGCTAATTTAATAGTGAAGGTATAGAATGATGGAAGAAGAAAAAAAGAAGGAAAAAACCGCACAAAATGGTCTACTCCGACTTTTTAATTTTTATTTTTTTCACCTGTGGTTACAACTTTAGAGCTCAGTAGATTCTGCAAACTTCATGGTATGGACTTGATATATAGCTAAAAAGATAGGTCTCTCTGTGTGCTCTCTTTTGATACTAAAATATGTTTCATAGGTATAACTATAGGCAAGTTACTAGACCCTAAAGCGGAGGGACCTCAAAAACCTGAATCGCTCCAACCTCCAGAGAAACCACTCTGGGTTGCGAAGTGCAAAAAAATTAAAAATGCTACGAGTGGCTAGAGGAAGCTATAGAGCACACAAGGACCGTTTTGAGTAGGCGTTAAAAATTGATTACCTGGTCAGCGCGCGGGTAGAAAATTGAAGGCGTCGATAATAATTAAAAAGTCCAGCTGTCCCTCCTTAAAAGCTAGGCATTCCTAATGAGAACATTTCAGTGGCTGCTATATATGAAGATATTCGACTTTCTTCATTGGAGGGAGGCGAGATTGTTTCCATGTAAGATGAAGAGCAAAACTTTTTTCTTCTTTTTCCCCTTTTTCCCCCCTTTTTTTAGTATGGAAAACAATATAAACACTGCATGTTTTGTATTCAATCTAATTATTATTACTCTGGTATTATTATTTAATTACGATGCATTTAAGGGGGGAATAATGTCAAAAAAATACAACTCGACAATACCAATCATATCTTCCACCCACTATATACTCTCTATCAACATAATTTTTGTACCAAAATATAGCTTAGAAGATAAGCTATTTAATGATGTATTTAACTTTTGTCATATATATTTTTTATGCCAAAGTGTCAGCCAGTCCACAAATTAAAAACCCATTAATAATGCTAGGTGGCTGCTAGGTGGTTTATGGGTAAGAGTACATGTAGTAGTTTTAAAACTAAACTATTTGAATAAGTATGATAATGCACCACAGGAGAGGGGGGGGAAATCCCATAAAAACCACATGCAGTCTATACCCAACACATTCTCATAACAGTGAAAATAAAATAATTTAGGTTAAAGAGCACACAATAAGCATTCTGGTGATATGTAAATTATGGAGTTTGGGTGAGAAATGAGGGAGAAATTTGTGGAAATATGTGGAAATTCTTCTAATCTAATGCGACGCGATTCTTCTTCACACTTGCTGGGTTTCTAATGAAAATAGTGAGTGCAAAAGCTGTCGTAACTGCATTATAGAATCTTCAAATGTTCTGAAACTTGGAATATGATTTCTATATGAGCAGAGACACCATTTAAAATAGTTGTTTAAAAAAAAAAGGGAAAGTTAGCATTTTGACATTATTCCCCCCTTAATTACGATGCATCCACAACCTCCTAAGTTGAGCTTCATTATTGTGCAGGATTGCTAAGTAATTGTTTTGTCTGCAGTTAGATAACAAACCTGTTCACTTTGTGTTTGGTATATAGCATGTATGTGTTTAAAACCAATTCTTATTTCTCCTCTTTCTCATAGGACACCAATATTACGTCGGTGTCCAGTTCCATCCTGAGTACTTAACACGTCCAATGAGCCCATCGCCCCCTTACCTCGGCCTTCTCCTGGCCTCCTCCCATAAGCTCCAGAGCTGGATAAGCCGTGGCTGTCGACTATCTCCTCGAGCAAGCTATGAATACGACAGTGACGACGATGAAGTGAATCAGTCTTTCTCCAACCATGAGCCATTAGAGACTGTTACTGCTGCAATCACCAACACCCCTACTGCCTTAACCAGCACACAGTCCTGACACTGGGGTTCATACTGGAGTTCATACTGGGGTGGGGTCTACATGACACGTTCCGTGTAGTTGACATTTTTGCATATTATAAAACACTGCATTTGATACCCCCGAGGCATATTTTGGCAGTTTCAATCACCACTTAACACTAGATTACTGGTCAGGAAAATCTACTTAGCTTTATTACTATTGACGCTCAGAAGCACCTATTAAAAATAAAGATGCCAGAATTATGCTTTATAAATGGCATATTTGCTCTCAGATAAGTTAAGTTCTTGGATTCTGGCTCTATATTTTCGTATGCACACACTGTAGCATTATCTGGGGGGTGGGGGGGATTCTGCAATTGGAGCTTCATTTCGTATTGTATATATAAAATGTTAAAAGACTTTGATCCAAAAAACATATTGCAGGAAAAGGTGACATCCAAGTACGGATTAGCATGGCCGGGTCTAGTAGAGGGTTTGAACTCGCCTCTACAACCCAAAGCATTGACATATCATCAGCATCGGGCTTGTACAAAGCAGTTGCTCAACATTTCATGGCATGAAGCACTTGTTGAGTGTGACTGCTCAAGAGAGTATGTTTGAGCAGTGTCTGGAAGGAAGGGGGGGAAAGAGCACTTCCTGCAAACACAAGATGCCATGAACTTCACCTCCATGTTGGACAGATGATTTACATTAGGTGTAGAGTGTATGCGTGTGCATGTAAGACTTCTACCATCTGACAAGTAGCAATCTCCAGTCCCAGAAATTTCGCCCTCTGTAATGTAGCAATCTTCAGTAGGTCAGTTTGAAAGAAGTGGTCCACTGTGTGTATGAATATGTTGCATAGACATTCGGATGTGAAACATCACAGAACTGGTAATCTAGTGTCTCGCTCTACCTATTATAAGAATAGATAGACCAAGGTGCCATTGCACATAATTATAACTCACTGAAGCATGTATATATCTGGGGAAATGGAAGATGATGAAAACCTCTGTTGCGGCTTCAACTGGGAATCTTCATTCAATTAAGGTTCCTCTCAAAAAAATGAAGGGGGGAAATCTTCTTTCTCTCTCTTCCCCCCCCCCCCCCCCCCCACACACACACAATAGTCATAAATACACCAACAACTCACAGAGATCATATGCCATATCTAAAACAGCCCAATCAACCGTACTTTTGTGCTAAGTTATGAGAGTCACCCATGTCTACCATTCTATTACTGATGAACATGATTTCGACTGCTCATTGTAGCTACAAACTTCTTCACAGATATCTCTCTCTAATAGCATTACTAAAAGCCATGTGGCCTCCAAAATTAGATTGCTGATGAGTTGAAAGAACTTTGTATGTATGTAGGTAGCAAGCACACTGAGAGCAGTACTGACATCAGTACCCGCAGTGAGAGCTATACCAGTGCCATCAGTAGCACTGACAGCTATACCAGTGCCATCAGTAGCAGTGAGAGCTACACCAGTGCCATCAGTAGCAGTGAGAGCTACACCAGTGCCATGAGTAGCAGTGAGAGCTAGCCATCAGTAGCAGTGAGAGCTGTACCAGTGCCATCAGTAGCAGTGAGAGCTACACCAGTGCCATCAGTAGCAGTGAGGCTACACCAGTGCCATGAGTAGCAGTGAGCGCTGTACCAGTGCCATCAGTAGCAGCGAGAGCTACACCAGTGCCATCAGTAGCATCGAGAGCTACACCAGTGCCATCAGTGGCAATGAGAGGGTGCCATCAGGAGCAGTAGTTGTTTTTATAGTGAAGAATGTGACATAATTGATGTGGGTGAGTGTTTGGAATTTTGGCGTTCGGAGTGCCATGAAGTTGAGATGTGTTGCATTGAGTGCCCTATATTGTGCAATAAGGATTTTTCCAAGCACCACCGTTTATGCCTTATTTCTATTGTGAAAACTACGAAGTCCATTCCCATACCTTGGCAGAAGAATGCCTGAAAGAAGGATTTTTGCTGGCTAATGTGCAGGAAGTAGTTTTGCCACTGAGAAAACTTTTGTTGTTGTTGTTAGTCGTGATGGTACTTGGCAGTGTAGAGGGTTTGCTATCTCTCTTCCTGATGAAGGCTAGAGCATCTATATATATAGTTGAAACATCAAGTCAGTAAATTTAAAGTTGATTATTGGGAAAGGCATTGTACTTTCGTTACGTCAACTGAGAGTTCATTGAAAGTTTTTGTCATTGGTTTTGTAACGAAAAGGTGAGTATTGAGCAAGTTGTAAACATTGGAACCAGCAAAGATAAGTAAATGGATATATACAGAAATGAGATAAAGCATGGATAGAAATGAGATAAGGCATGGATACATATATACAGAATAATAGGATATGGCATGGATAACATACAGAAATGACAATGTCGGATCCAGCAATGGGGCGCAAAGGGCCCCTTTCACTAACTTACCTTAGATACTCTGTCAACTTAAACAGCCAGCTCCTGGATTCCAGCCATTGATTCAAAACTTGCAAAAAAACCCACTATATAACGCCCAGTAAGTCCAATTTGAATAACCTTTAACTTACAACAAAGATTTCAATGAAGCAGTCTGGAGAGATTCCCTTGCCTTACAACAAAGATTACAATGAAGCGGTCAAGAGATGGGCAGTCTTCTCTGCTTCGTTTTTTCACAAAAAAATAGGGATACATCTGAAGAGGAAGACAGTGACTGCACAGCCAGCACAGTGGTTCATTCTCAAATGGAACTGGAACAAGGTATAGCTCTTTATTAATTGAACTATTAATAGCTTGCTATTTTAACTAATTTTAGAGAAAGATGTTAAATCAAACATATTCATGCTTATTCATATAGTTTATAGAACCCTTGGTATGGGATAAAACCTGCAGTTACACCTTTGCCCCATCCAACCTTTTGGCTACAGTCACTGAGGCTGGTGCAGTGGCAGCCCAGGCGGAGATTTTGAAGGGTGAGAAGTACACCCACCTGGACTCGGTATACAAGTTTGTACCTGTGGCGGTAGAGACGTGTGTATCCTTTGGCTCAAGCAAAGGCATTCTTCAGGGAGTTGGGATGCCGCCTGAGGTCAGTGAATTACGAAGAGAACTCCCATCAACATCTTCTTCAACGGATTTCTGTTGCTGTGCAGAGTGGGAATGCAGCCTCAGTAAGGATCTTTGCCATCAGGGTTGAGGACGAGCCATTTCCCTAGTCATCATTTGAACTTGAGAGGAAGGGGGTTGAAAAGGTTATAGATTCTTATTTGTGTTTTCTGGGGACTTCAGCTTTATATATAACATATATAGTATACATGATGGTGGCCCAGCCTCTGGTTTGATGGACTTGCTTGCATGAATTCCATTGTAGGTACTAGGAGTGTCAGCACTACCTCCTGTGACAAGCATCATATATATAATTATATAAGATCGATACCTACGGATGAAATGAAATATGAACTCATGAATGACCGAATGCCATCGGAAGCCTTCAAGTTTCCTGGAAAGACATATGATCGCAAACGTTCATATGCTAGGCACTGTAACCGCAGTTGGCTTGTTGAATTTCCAAAGAAGAGGATGGCTTGTCTCAGTCGAAATTGGGTCCACTCCCCCCCCCAATTTTTTTCTTCTTTTTTTTCCTTCCCCCCCAAAATATGATGACAGATATGATGACAGTACATGCAAGATGCTGCCTTCCAAATTGGAGAAGATTTGGACTTATACTAACTCAAGTACTCCCGATTTGCGAAGAAGATGCTTCACGTAATAGTGAGTTTCAATGGCCGCGGAGACCGACAAGGGAAGCAAACCAGTGATTCTGGTCATCCCCCTAGGAAGCGGCCTATATAGGACAGACCAAACTTCCCCTCCCTATTCTTGATTTTTCTGGTATTTATATGTATACCACTTTTGGTGTTTTTTAATGGTATGAACCATTGAAATACTATATATACTAGTCCTTAAAATGCCTGTCCCGAAAATGCCTGTCCCGAAAAAGTTGTTTTTTTGTTCTCCCTGCTTCATATTTGGAGTAACCAGAAAAAATTATATAGATTCTGTTTCCTCTCAATGAGAGCTACAAGATAACATTCTCTGTTTTTAATTTTAAGCAAGTATGATGTCAACAGGTATATATATACCAAAATATATACCAATATATACCAAAAAAAACAATGAAAATGGTACCAAGAAATTGCAATAGTTTTTAAAATCCATGATCACACTATTTAAAAAAAAACTCAATGTTATATTGTGTTTCATACTTTGTAATTTCCCCTGTGGTAAGTTGTAAGTTGTGAAATCCCAAAGTAAACTAGTCTCCAAATATGATGGTCCTCGTGAAATCTTAAATGTTCACTAAGTCCGGATTAGTTGTAGCTGGGTAGTTGGCACAGCACCAGAAGGTAGGTCTGTGTATAGGTACACATCATCAAGATTTCAAATAAAAATTCTGAAGCAGAGAGAAGTTTTTTTTTGGGGGGGGGGGGGGGTAGTTGAACCCCTTAATTAAGAGGACACAGAGATGATGCTATATACATCTACTGGTATCCTTAATGAAGGAAACTTTAAAGCACTTGTTAAATTCAGAATTGATTCAGGTGATACTGAATTAGGTACTCATCTCAAAATATGCTCTAGCAGATCCACACATATATTAAAAAAACAAGTCAGAATGAATCGCTTGCTTGCATTGGAGATGTTATTCAAACAGAAAATGTAACGGACATTCAAGCACATACTTATTTTGCAAATTTCTTTGGAATTCAAGCAGATGAAGTCACAGATGTATCCAACTGGGAGCAGCTGGGCATTATTGTTCGATATGTGAAAGATCGACAGCCAGTTGAGAGATTACTTGAATTTGAAAACTGTGAATCCATTAGTGTTGAGAAAAGATTATTCAATTGCTGCAGAAGGTTGGTTTACAACCTAACCTGATTAGAGCTCAGATGTATGATGGAGCAGGCAATATGGCTGGCCGGCTTAAGGGATGTTCTGCACATATATTGAAGAAGGTCCCTCTGGCAATTTATTACCACTGCACTATATAGCCATCAGCTTAACCTGGCTCTTTCTAAAACATCAACCATAAAAGAAGTGCAAGTCATGATAAATACTGTTACAAGTGTTGGTCTGTTCTTTAAATACTCTCCCAAACACCATGGACATCTGGAAACTTGTATATATTGGCCAAGAACGTTTGATGCTTATGCTATATGTTGACGAAGACATTAAGCTGGACTCAGACAAAGTGATTGACCTGTATGCTTTATATCCAAGGAGATGAAAACTTCTTAATCCCTTGTGAATCATTAGAACACATGACATTGTCATAATATTGTGCTGTTAATACACTTTTCAATTCTGTAAAATATATATATATTTTTAATAACAGGACTCAGGCAAGCTGGATGTGGGGTCGGACCATAACATTATTTGGGGAGAAATTACGTGGGGTAGGAGAGAGGTACAAGTGAGAAGAGAGCGACATAAATGGAGAGTTGACAATAGGCTAGACTGGATGGAGTATCAGGAGGCAGTGGAGGAAATGTTCATGGGGTGGGAAGAGGAGGTGAGAGAGCTTGAGCAAGAGTTGGGAGGAAACATAGTTGAAGAGGTGTGGGGTAGGTGGAAGGAGAAAGTTTTGGCTGCAGCGGAGAAAGGAATTGGAAGGAAGAAGATTACAGACAGGTCAGAGGGATGGTGGTCAGGGGATGTGGAGTGGTTGATTGGTGTCAGGAACGAGAAATGTAAGAGGCTAAGGGAAGCCAGGAAGAGAGGGGAGAGAGAGGCTACATTAAGACAACTATGGGATGACTATAGAGAAGCAAGAAAGGAAGTGAAAAAGACTATTAGGATAGAGAAGAAGGAATTGAGGAAGAGAACTATAAAGAAGATTAGAGAGCAGGGTGGGACTAGTTGTAAGCTGTTTTGGAATGATTTAAGAGCAAAGAGGAAGGAGAGAAGGATAAAAGGAGTGAGAGATGAAGAGGGAAGGATGGTAGAGGAGGAAGTCGAGGTGTTGGAGGTGATGGCAAAACACTGGGAAGAGCTGGGGAGGAAAAAAGAGGATGCCACAGTACAAGAAGTAGAGATGGGAGAAGTGGGTGGGCATGAGCTGGGTATGTGTGAAGAAGTAAGCTGGGAAGAAGTAGTAGAGGTATTAAAGTGTTTGAAGAGAGGAAAGGCACCAGGCCCTGATGGAATGTTGAATGAGATGCTGATGTATGGAGGTAGAAGGTTGGTGGAAGTGATGGTGCAGGTGATGAATATGGTGATGAGGATTGAGTGCTGCCCAGTGGACTGGAAGAGGAGTTTACTAGTACCTCTCCACAAAGATGGTGACGAGGATGAAGTAGGGAATTATAGGGGAATTTCATTGTGTTGTAATGTGGTGAAGGTGTTTGCGAGAGTGTTGGCAAGGAGGTTGGGAGTGTTCGCTGAGGATAAGATTTTGACGGAAGCACAAGGAGGATTTAGGAGACAGAGGAGATGTTCAGACCAGTGGTTGGTGTTAAGAGGAGTTTGTGAAGTGAGGAAGAGCGAGAAAAAAGCTTCATATCTGGCTTTCCTGGATATAAGTAAGGCATATGACAGTGTGTGGAGGGAGGGACTGTGGCAGAAGTTGAGGCAGTATGGAGTAGAAGAGAAGCTTGTGAGGACATGTGTAGGATTGTATAGTGGGGTGGAGACGACGGTGGTATTGAATGGAAGGAGGTCAAGGTGGTTCACTGTGGAGAATGGACTTAGGCAGGGATGTCCTTTGTCTCCACTTCTTTTCAATATATATCTGATGGGAATGGCAGAGGAATTGGAGAGAGCTGAGCTAGGAGTCAAAGTGGAAGGCTGCTGGTGTGGGGCACTCATGTATGCAGATGATGTTGTTCTTCTGGCTGACTCAGGGGTGGAACTGCAAGCTATGTTGGATGTGGTACAGGCGTATGTGTTAAGGTGGAAGATGAAATTTAATAGCAAGAAGAGCAAGGTCATGGTAGTAGGGAAGAAGGAATCAGAAGTGCATTGGAGGATTGGTGAGGAGATATTGGAAGAGGTCAAAGAATTCAAGTACTTAGGAATATGGTTTGATAGGAAGCTAAGGGGTAATGTTCAGTTAGAGAAGATGGCAAAGAAGGCAGAAGAGTGGGTTGGAAAGGTAATGTGGATGAGTAGAGTGAATGGGCAGGTGGAAGTAGACAGAGGAAGAATGGTGTGGGAGCTTCTAGCGAGACCCAGTATGGAGCATGCAGCCGAAGTGTGGTGGACAGGAGGACGGAATGCTCGCAAGAAGTTGGAGTCAGCACAGATGAGAGTGGGTAGGAGACTGTTGGGGGCAAGTGATACAGTAGCAGGAGTGGCAATATGGGGAGATATGGGGTGGAGGAAGCTAGAGGAGAGGAGGGAAGAGATGAAGGTTTTGTTTGGCAAGAGATTAGAGGTGTTGGAACAGAGCAGATTGGTTAAAGTTGTTGTAAATAAACTACGAGAGGATGGAGGAATTGGCTGGTGGGAAGAATATGAGATCTTGAGGAGAAAGTACAAGATAAACAACGAGGTTGGGTCAGTGCGCAAGTAGAAGGGGAAAGTGAAGGTGAGAAATGAGAAGGACTGGGAGGAGGAAGTAGACGGGAAAAGTACACTGAATTATTATAAATCGGCAAAGAATGGTGCAGGGGTGGAGAGGTATGTGAGAGTCCATGCATGGTCAGGAAGGTGTGCGGCTGCAATTTAGACTGAGGACTGCATCAGCTGGGTTGTTAGAGGATAAGAAGAGATGTGGGATAGTTAGGGATGAGAGGTGTATAATGTGTGATAGTGGTGCAGGGGAGGATGTGGAACATTTCTTGGTGACATGCGGGGAATTTGAGAGGGATCGGCTGGTTCTGATAGATGAGGTACGCAGAATTGCAGGGGCAAGACAGTGGCTGGATGAATTAAGAAGAGTGAGTAAGGATGGAAAGGTGGCATTGCTTTTGGGGAAAGATGTGGAGGGAGTAAGTGGTGCAGTGATGGAGGAGGTGGGTGAGTGTGTTATGTATTGGGTAGGGAAGTGGTGGCAGAGGAGAAAGGAATTGTTATATGGTCAGCTGAGGAATGATCTTTGGTCCACTCCTGTCCCCCCCTTCCTGAGCAGCGGGACACTCGTAACTTAATATTATGGATAATTGTATACTGTTGACTTCTTTTTTTAAATATAGATTGTTATTAGGTTAGTTACTAAATAGTTTCACACTGTGCTGTATTATATATGTGATGGCCTTAACAGGCTCAGCAATAGCAACATTAAATCATAACACACATATAGTGATGTCACTGTAAAAAAAAAAGCACACTCATTTTAGCGTACATTACATCCCAATATTGAACACGGGGGGGGGGGGGGGGAGGCGGGGAAGCAAGCTGCAACTTTTGTCCCCCCCCCCCCCCCCCCCCCCCCCCTCAGTAGATAGAACCCAGACAGTGGAATGAAAGATGTAAATCACATGTATTTTCACAAAACAAAGAGAGACCAGAAACAATAATATAAGGTAGTCACTGATTTATACAAAAACACCATAAGAATATTAATATTAATAGTCACATGAGTAAGGCCATGAAGTGATCAATATAAGTTGGAATTATGTATCTTCATGAGGGAAAGAGATATTATAGATACAGCAAAACTATGACAAGTTGTTCTTATTTGAGTTGTAAGTTCCAACTGTATATTATTGGTCACAATGAAGAGACTCGAGTTCACTTAACTCCACCTAAATCTTGGTTCACCTCTCCACCCTGAGAAGTTGTGAAATTTATTTTGTTCAAAATCATCAATGCTCTGTGCAATGGATCCTGGTCATAATTAAAGATAGCAAACTGTTTATAGCTATATAGCATCCGACACAATACATCAGCTATTAAATTCTCAAGCTTCTGTGCCTCCCCCCTTTTATTTTTTCCGGATCCGCCACTGAATGAGATAAGGCATGGATACATATATACAGAATGGAATAAGTCAGAAATGGGATAAGCATGGACACATTCGAATTTTAAATTTATTTTAACTGAGCATGCTCAGTTGACTTAAATATCAGAACAAAGAAATGTTTTCCTGTATGAGATGATACTGGTTGTATTCTGTTAGCTACAGAGCTGCAAACTCACCTGATGCTGCCGGGTATCACCAGATTTCAACACTAATCTCCAGATCTCCCGATTGACTATTCAATTCACCCGACTTTCTGAAAAATTGATTTTTTAAAGATCAGGGTTAAAAAGATCGAAGTTCAAATCAAAATAAAATGGCCAAGCGACCCGCATCAGGGAGTGCAAGCTACTCTGAAAATGGCACAGACACCAAGAAGTCACTCAGGCGCCAAGAAGTCACTCAGGCAAGTATTCATGTTCTTATAATTCCCTGTGGGCCCAAAATTATCCTGTTCGAGCTGTTCCTCGTTGCACTTCAATGTTTCATGCAGTAAAAACATTCTCTGTAGCCAACAGGGTTTGAGGGATGTCAAGGTTTCATTGGAGAGAGATTCTCATAAAAGCAACGTGAAAGGGCATCAAGAACAGATGCCACTGAACTCTTTTCTTAGCAAGCCATTGATAATACCAATGCTATGATTGGCACTCAAACTTCATTGCTTCAAGATGCAAAGAGAAGAATCCCAGTGTCTTTATTTCTGGATGCCCATGCCATCTTGCTCACCTTGTTGCCAGTGAGGGACAATGATACTTTTACGAAGATTGCTGGAATCAACATTGAAGATGCTGTAATCAATTTGTTCTTCTATTGGTTCGATAAGAGCTAGAGTTCGAAATGCAAGGGGAAGCTTGCCAAATACTGTGAATTTTGTGATCAGGAATATCAGCAAGTCCTCAAACATGTTTCAACACGCTGGCTATCACTAAAGAGATGTGATCGAGTTTTTAAAAAGTACCCCAGCTAGTTAAGTGCAATGCACCTTCTCATTCATGGATCAAACTGGATAATAAATCGATATGATGTTCAGAGATGCGTGCTCTAACTAAAGTGTATGACAAGGGGCATGCGCATGGTAAGGGATCGCTAACATGGTAAGGGGTCGCTATAACAGGGAGGTACATGATACAAGGTGTGTGCATGGAATGAATAGTTTAGATGATTATTGTCTATCTCCCCCCAAGTCCTTCGTCAGGGGGACTGAAAGAGTTAGGGAGCCTGTCCGTATCTTTGCGGGGGCTTTATGGTCCTCGTACTTCTCCGTAGGGTCTGGTCTGGGTTGGTGGGTTTGGGTGGTGGTGGTGGGATCTTGGCCAACGTTTTGGGGGCCAGTGGTGGTAGGTTGTCTCGGTGGTTCTGGGTGCCGGCAACAGCTGCGTATGTTCGAGTGGTGGCCGGCGTGGTAGTTGGCTGCCTCTGGGTTGTTGGTTCCAGAGAGCCAGGTAATGGTTGGCTGGTTGATGTAGCCGGGGTGATTGGTAGAGGTTGGCTGGGTGGTGGTGCCTGGGTGCCTGTTGATGAGTGGCTAGGTGGCGGTGCCGGGGTGGCTGGTGATGGGTGGCTAGGTGGCGGTGCCGGGGTGCCTGGTGATGGTAGGGGGTGGTCCGGTGGTGGGATGGGGAAGGTGTTCCTCCTGAGGTATTGGCGGTTGCGAGTGGTAAGTCTGCCGTTGCTGTCCATCCGGACTTGATACTGATGATACTGCATGACCTCTACCACCACGCCTGTGCTGTCCCATTTGGTTGGGTGGTGGCCGGTCTGGTTTTGCACCAGTACTCTGTCTCCGCGTATGAGGGGGGAGAGGTTTTTGGTGTGCTCCGTCCAGCGTTTCTTGCCCAGGGATTGGCGCTTCTCTAGTGCTGTTAGCCTTATCTGTTGGGTAGCACCTTCCTGGGTCGGCTGTTGAAGTCGTGTTGGGAGGGTAGGTAGCAGGTCTCTGGTTGGGCGGCCAAAGAGGCACATGGCCGGTGACATCCTCGTGTCAGGGCAGGGGCAGTTCCTGTAGGTCAGGAGTGCCTTGAAGAAGGCTGACTTCAGGGCGCCCCCTGGGTCTGTGTTCCCGGTGATGAGTCGCTTAATGGTTTTGACCCCTGTTTCGGCGCGGTTGTTCGCATGGGGGTGGTATGCCGAGGATGTCCTGTGGTGGACCCCCCAGCTAGCCAGCAGATCTTTTGTTGCGTGGGCGGTGAATTCGGGTCCTCCATCTGTTGTGAGCGTGGCTGGGATGCCAAAGGTTGCAAAGGTCTCCCTGAGTACCTGTATGAGGCCTGTGGCTCCGCTGCTCGCCTGCGATACGATGGGCCATCCCGAGAAGGGATCCACCAGTACGAGGTAGACGGATCCTTCGTGGTGGAAGAAGTCTGCGTGTAGGTGCTCGAACGGGTGGTCCGCCTCCTCAGGAGTTATTGGTGGAATGTGGGGTTGAGAGGGGGCATTCCCGTTGCAGATGTGGCATCTGCTCCTTGTGGCAGCGATATCTGCTGTCAGGCCTGGCCAGTATATGGATGCTTTCGCCCTGGCTGTCATCCCGCTTGTCCCTTGGTGTGCAGTGTGCAGGGTGGCAAGGCATGCTTGCCGTAGGGAGGAGGGGATGATGAGACGGTCGCCCAGACATACCACGTCGTCGACTATTGTGAGGTCGGTTATCACAGGAAAATACGCCTGTATCCCCACTGGGAGCAAGTTACGTTTGTTGGGGGGTCCTGCTTCTATGACCAGCATAAGGTCCTGGAGGGACTGGTCTGCCGTGGTGGCTGTCTGAAGCTGTTCCCAGTTGATGGGGGTGGCTGAGATCGCTGCGCACATTGCTGAGGAGAGGCCGTCGTCGTCTGCGAGGGCAAGGGTGGAGCAGTTCGGGCCGGGGGCTGGCAGGTCATCTGGCAGGTGGAGTCTGGCGGGTGTCCTTGTCCCAGATGGGTGACGTGACAGGGCATCACTGGTCAGGTTTCTGGCGCCCGGGATGTATACCATCCTGAAGCGGTACCTGAGGGTCTTCTCTTTGAGATTCCTCAGGCGGGGATTCGGGATGTCCTCCAGGCACCTGTCCCCGAATAGCTTTAGCAGTGGTTTGTGGTCCACCGCTACTGTCAGGTCCCGGCACCCGAGTACAAAGTGCCTGGCTTTGTCAAGCGCGTCGGCTACGGCTAGGGCCTCCCCTTCCACAGGGGCGTATCGAGACTCTGCTGCATGAGTGAATCTCGACCCCACCAAGGTGACGCGCCAGCCGTCCCGGCAACAGAAAGGATCGCGGGACGGGCACTGGCAGTGTTTCTGTGTGAGCCAGAAGCCAATCCCGTCCTTGCTCCAGTCTGTCGCCAGGCAGGTGGGGCGCCCCTTGTCGAAGATCTCTACTCCCGCTCGGATGCTCTCGCATATGTGTTGTTTGGACGCGGCGAGGGCTTCGGTCAGCTGATCTGACCATTGGAAGGGGGTGGAGAGCTTCAGGAGATCCCTGAAGGGGAGCATGGTTGCCGTCATGGCGAAGGTGTAGGAAATTTGGTTTACGAGGCCAAACCATGCTCTGATGTCAGTGATGTTTGTTGGGGTGGGGAATTCCTTGATGGCCGCCGTGAATTTGTCAGCGGGGCGGACCTCTGTGGGGGTGACTGTGAACCCCGCGAACTCCACTTCGTCTTCTGCAAAGCGGAACTTCGTTGGGTTCAGGGTGATGCCGTTCGTCGCACAAATGTGCAGCCACCGCACTGCCTGATAGAAGGATCCCTCTATGTCATCCGCCCATAGCAGGGCATCATCGATGCACTTGGTCTTGTTGGTTACATTGGTAATGAGGGCGTCGTACCGTGCCGTGTAGGCATCTCCCGAGGCGATGTAGCCTTGTGGGGCCGTCAGGTAGCGGTACCTCCCCCAGGGTGTGATGAACGTGGTGTAATGTTTGTCTCCCTCAGCTAGGGCCACGGAGTGGTAGCCGTTCCACGCGTCGAAGATTGTTTTCTTCGTCATTCGTGGGATGGCCCTGGCCTGGTGGAAGGGTGAAGGGCAGTGGTGGGTCTCCCGGGTGGCGTGCTGGTTGTGGGGTTGGAAGTTTATGGTCCTCCTGAGTGCCCCGTTCTTCTTGGTGCAGATTACCATTCGGTGGCACCAAGTGACGGGCGTGCCTAGGGGGACCTTTTCCAGCACGCCGAGCCGGACATCCCTATCCAGCCCTGCCTTCACCTCCTCCTGCCAGTGAATAGGTATGGCGATGGGGGTGTGGCACGGTTTGGGGACAGCGTTGGGGTCGATCTTCAGCGAGAGAGGGGGGCCGGACATCATAGGCAGAGGCTGGTGTTCGCACGTGTTGAATGCGCTGGATGCGTAGAGGTTAAGGAGATACTTCTTCAGCTTCTGTCTGTTTCCCTCTGTGGCTGGGAATGGCAGTGTCGTGGGCCTATCTGGTGGTGGGGATCTGGTGGGGCAGGAGCATGGGCGAGCCGCAGGTTGTGTCTGAGGTGCTGGTGGTTTGGCCTGCCGAGTTAGTGGTGGGCTTGTCCCGGTGGTTCCGGTGTCCCTAATCAGTGCCAGTGGTTGGCTGGTGATCGGGGCTGGTGAACGCAGCGGGAATCCCAGATTAATTAGTCCCAGGTCGCTGCATGCTGACATGCTGAGGTAAAGCTTGGTGGCTACGGGACTAAAGTACACCATTTGCCTCGTTTCCTTGTCTGTGTCTCTGGCTCTGATCCTGGTGAGTGCGGCTCCCGTGATGGGCATGGGGTTACCACTGGCAGAGTTCATGGTGAGGGAGCTTGGGATGAGGTCTTGTACACTGAGGTTGAGGCCACGCATGAGGGTGGGGCCTGCCAAGCAACTCTGGCAGCCGGTGTCGGCGAGGGCACTTGTGGTGAGGTTTCGCCGCTCTCTCCTGAGGGTTTGCCCGTGGGTCTGTAAGTCTGCTCGATGGGTGGAGACGATGACGTTGAGGGTTGGTTGGGGTGGTGAGCGACGCTGTGCCCAGGTTTGGGATGCCTGGTCCCAGGTTTGGTGTGGTAGGGTGCCTTCCGTCATGTCGCTGACCATTTCCTGGATGGCACTCTCTTGCTCTGCTGTCTGCCAACACATCTGTGATGTGTGGTTGGGGCGGCCGCAGGATTGGCAAGTTTTGCCAAATGCAGGGCATTGGGTCCTCCTGATGGCCGTCCTTGCTCTGGTGCCATGGCCTTGGCGGCCGCAGAAGCAGCATGCTGTCTTGCTGTTCGGATGTGGGGTGGGCATGGTTGTGGGCCATATGGGCGTGGCTGACCGGTTGGGTTTGGGGTGCGTGGCTTTGGGTGGTGGGTGCTGCCGCTGGAGCTTATACCCACTATGCAGGGCATCCCCCTGGTCTGCCTCATCATTGATGGCACTGTTGCTAGCTTGGGGTGGGGTAGTCATTATGGTAAATGATTGCTTGCCTATGACCCTCACCATTATAAACTGTACCAGCTCCTCGACTGTCTGGTCTTTGTCTGGCTCCCTCAACAGGTCCGCCTGGATGTCGGGGTCGGTGAGGCCGACGCACAGTTGGTCCGCCACTCTGTCCTCGCTCTGGCTGTTGACTATCGCACAGCCCGTGCATTTTCGGTCGAATCGACACACCTCGGCCTGGCCTCGCAGGCGGGCCACGAACGACCTGACGGTTTCGCCCCTGTCTTGAGTCATCCTAGAGAGCATCACTCTGGCTGCCCTCTTGTTCTCCTCCTGCACTGCCATAGCTCTGATGGCTGCCAGGAGGTCTGGCTCTGTGTATTCCCTGAGGGGCGTGGGGCCGGTGGCGTTCATGGTGACGTCCCGGCGGAGCTTGGGGTCTAGGCATGCCAGCAGCTGGATGGTGATATGTGGGGCAGCCAGGCTGGCTGCCTGCGAGTACTCTTTCCACCGGTTCAGGAAGTACTGCCACCCCTTCGAGGTTTCTCCGGCTGATAGCCCTGGTCTGGGGATTTGGGTGGGCTTGAAGGAGGCTGCCTGACTGTGGTCCATCGAGATGTGGCCTGTCATGAGGGCTACTGCCATTCCTGGTTCTGTCCCCTCCGCTATGGTGAAGGGGCAGCCGGCTTTGGGGCAGTTCGCTGCCATAAGGTGGGCGGGCGTTAATTGGAGAAGTGAAAATCGGTCTCCAAAGCGTCCTAACCTCTAGTCAGCACTCCTGCTGGTGAGGCACACTGTCTAGCTGGATATACTAGAGAGTTAGAGCGCGCATAGTTAAGTGCAATGCACCTTCTCATTCATGGATCAAACTGGATAATAAATCGATATGATGTTCAGAGATGCGTGCTCTAACTAAAGTGTATGACAAGGGGCATGCGCATGGTAAGGGGTCGCTAACATGGTAAGTAGATAAGATCCACGATCTATTTGTTCCCCGATTCAACAAGATGTAAAAGTAGTATCACCAGAAAACAATGCACGAAATAATGATCTATATTATTGTGGGCATGCGCGTACATGTAGGTATTGGCATGTGGGTAAAGGGTCCTTGTTCATTAGGTAAAGGGTCTCTGATCCCATAATTAGCTATCTCCCCCAGGCGGATTAGTCCTTGTAATTCGGCCGATTGTTGGTCACGCAATGCCTTTTGGATCGGCGTACTTTCGTCTGTGGGCGTGAAGGTGCCGGAGTGGTGTGGCGGGCTGGTGTAGAGGGAGGTTCGGGTGGCAGAGGCGTCTCGAACGTGTCCTGTGTGGGCCGAAGTGGCGGTTCGGGAGGTGCCGGTAGGGTCGGTATAGGATCGGGCACGACTGAGGGAAGGCCCTGGTCGGCTGAGTACGGTAAGTGGTGGATAACGGGAGTGTCCACTAGTTGGGTTGGAGGGTGGGGCGGAGGTGAGGGCAGCCGCTCCATGGGGGTGTCTGAATGCGTGGGCACGGCGCATCTTCGGAGGAATTTCCTGTTCCTTAGAGTAGCACGTCCAGATCCAGACATTCGTATCCAGTACTGATGAAATTGTTTCACCTCGATCACGACTCCAAGTTTGTCCCATCGACGAGGGAATGGGCCAGTTTGGTTCTGGACCCGTACTTGGTCGCCGACTCTGAGGGGCGTGAGTGGATGAGAGTGCTCTGCCCACTTGTCCTGTTCGTTGGCACCTCGTCTGGCCATTGTGGCTTCCCGCTCGTCGAGTAGGCGATCCCAGTAGGCATGGACTTTGAGTTTGCCAGGGATGACGGGTAGCAGGTCCTTGATGGGCCTGGCGAATACAGCTATGGCCGGTGAGATCTTTGTGACTGGGTCCGGGGTGTTGCGGTAGGTCAGCATGGCTCTCTGGAAGCGGTCGGTGTCGAGGTTGCCGTCGTCTCGCGTGTTGCCGGCTAGGACACGCTTGACAGTCTTGACCCCGATCTCCGCGCGAGCGTTGCTGTGGGGGAACGCCACTGAGCAGAGTCGATGGTGAACGCCCCAGTCGGAGAGGAATTGACGTGTTACTGAAGCAGTAAATTCAGGACCCCCGTCCGTGGTGATATCGTCGGGTATCCCGAATGTGACAAATATTGACCGTAGGTTAGAGGTGAGGCCGGTGGCGCCGTTGGTGGAGCGTTCCACGATGGGCCAGCCCGAAAAACGGTCAACAATCACCACATAGGTGTGTCCCTTGTGGTGAAAATAATCGGCGCAGATGCTCTGAAATGGCCGTGTTGGCAGGGCAGGCTGCGTCGGTGGTAGAGATGCTTGGGAGGGCGACATCGTGTTGCACATGGTGCAAGTTGTCCTGTGGGCAGAGATGTCCGCTGCGATGCCCGGCCAGAAGATGGAGGCATCGGCTTTTGCCATCATGAGGGTCGTCCCTTGATGGGCAGAGTGTAGGGCGTGTAGACAGTCGCTTCTCAGGGAGGAGGGTATAATCACACGGTCTTTGTATACAGCGACGCCATCGGCAGAGTACAGGTGCGACCTGTGGACATGGAACATGCGAATTTCCTTGGGCACGTCGGCCTGCTTGTCTGGGAATCCTTCCTCGATGGCCGTAAGCAGGAGCTGCATGGCGTCATCAGAGGTAGTCTCCTCTTTGAGGCGTTGCCAGGTGATGGGCAGAGTTGAATGGAGTGTCGAGCACAGGGTGCTGATTAGCTTCTCCTCGTCCGCGTCCCCAGACTGATCGACCGAGAGGCCGGCCATCAGTGTGAGGGGAATTCTTGGGGGTGGTGCCGAAACAGGGTCTGGTAGGGACATCCCGTGGGGTTTGTGTGAACCAGTTGGATACCGCGATAGGGCGTCAGATGTGCGGTTTCGCACACCAGGGATGTAAAGCATTGTGAATGCGAATTGGAGGGTTTTCTCCTTGAGATTTCTGAGTCGCGAGTTTGTTATGTCGGCCAGAGCTCTATCCCCGAATATCTTTACTAGGGGTTTGTGGTCGACGGCAACGTAGAGGTCGGTGCAGCCGAGGACAAAATGTCTGCATTTGTCCAGAGCTTCGGCCACAGCAAGGGCTTCGCCCTCGATGGCCGCGTATCGGGATTCCGCGTCATGCGTGAACCTTGAACCAACGAGGGTGATTCTCCAGCCGTCTTTGCAGCAGAATAGCTCCCTCTGTGGACATGTGCAGTGCTTTTGGAACATCCAATAGCCTATCCCTGTCTTGCTCCAGTCTGTTGCAATGCATGTTGGTCTGTCCCTTTCGAATATCTCGACGCCGTGGTTGATTTGTTCCACGATAGTTTGTTTAGACTCCTCGAACGCTTCTTGGTGATCGGATGTCCAGTTGAACTTCGTGGCTGGCTTGAGCAGATCCCTGAAGGGGGCCATTGTGGCAGCGCGAGAGAACGCATAGGCCACCTGGTTTACCAGGCCGAACCAGGATCTGACATCCGTGGTGGAGGCTGGGGTGGGGAACTCAGCAATGGCCTTGGTGAATTTCCGTGCGGGCTTGACCGTGGTTAAGCCGATCTCGAAGCCGGCGAATTCGACAGTGTCCTGTGCGAATACGAACTTGGATGGGTTTAGTGTTATCCCGTTTGCGCCGCATCTGGTCAGCCAGGCAGCTGCGTCATGGAATGCCTGTTCGATGTCTGAGGACCAGATGAGCGTGTCATCCACGCACTTCGTCTTGTTCTGTATGTCCTCTATGATACTGTCGAACCTGGCGGTGTAACCGTCCCCGGACGCCTTGTACCCTTGAGGGGCGGTTAGGTAGCGGTAGCGCCCCCAGGGTGTGATGAATGTTGTGAAGTGCGTGTTCGGTGGGTGCACATATTGAATGTTGATGCCTAGAAATGCACCTACGGACTATCTTCAAGGCATCAACATTCAATATGTGCACCCACCAAACACTCCCCATGATGGCAGGCCCACCCCTACGGCTCAACATTGACCCGGAGGCCACGCCTGTCACAGCACACAAGGCTGCTTCAGTACCCGTGCACTGGGAGGCTACAGTCAAGGAACACCTGGACCGTGATGTACGCCTCGGAGTGATTGAAAAGGTACCCATTGGAACACCAGACACCTGGTGTCACCGCATGTTGATTGTCGGGAAGTCCAATGGGGAACCGAGACGCGTCATTGATTTTCAACCCCTCAACGCCCACGCCACAAGGGAGACTCACCACACGAAGTCACCCTACCACCATCAGGTACGATCCCGCTACCTATCCCTGCCACCGATGCAAACAGGGGAGCCCTAGAAGTGACCTCGTCGGACATCTGCATTCGCGTGGCTGCGTAGGACTTGGTGGCTCAGGCCGCTTGGGTAGAGCTATGTTAGATAGTGCTCCCACTGACGTGGATGGAAACCGGGGTGGTATGATGCCGAGGTCTGAGCAGGCTTCCCTGCTCAGGAACAGGCGCGTGACATTGGGGGTTACGTATACCATCTGTTTGGTGGTTGCAGAGGAGTCCGGGAGGGAGAATTCCAGCAGTATCGCCCCCAGAAGCTTGATGCCACTCTTGTTGGCTGCCTGCATCTTCTGTGATACAGGGATGAGGTTGGACCTCGATATCCTGAGCTTGTGAAGGATGTGTGTCCCTGCCAGGCAGCTTTGGCATCCGGTGTCCAGCATGCCTTCAATGGAGCATTGAGTGCGCCGTGGTCGCTGATGGATCCTCAGCATGGCGTAATCGCTCGGGTGTAGTTTGGCCATCAGTTGCCTCGTGGGCTGGGGAAGGGATTGTCTCTTCACCCATCTGCCAGCAGTGCTGTCAAAAACGTGGTGGTCCAGGGTTTTATCTCCTATTGCCTCATGGGTGGAGATGTCGCATACATTGTTAAAATTGTTAAAAATTGCATTCTCAGTTACCTGAGTAGGTGTTGACTTAGACTTACATACCCTCTCAGAGTGATTGAGTTTTCCGCATTTTCCACACCTATGCCCGAATGCTTTGCATTCGGCGCTCCTTGTTGGGGGCGGAGGGTACTTGCCATGTCCGGTCCTGCCGCAAAAATAGCACTTCTCGTCGCCTTCTTCCGGATCGGGCTGGGGTCTCCCTTGTCGTGGCAGCTTCTTGTATTTGCTTTTGAGGGCATTTACTGAGCTGTTCGGGTCCAGTTGTGTTACCGATGCCTTTGCTGCCTCCTTCGACTCGACGAATAGCATGGCTCTCTCCATGCTCAGGGGTTGGTTTGGCTCCCCGAGGAGGCCCTGCTTGATCTCGGGGTCGGCTAGCCCTGTAATGAGGGCGTCCGCGACGTTTTCTTCGGTGTAGTCGACGATCAGGCGGCAAGTGCATGGCTTGCTGTATTGGCAAGTTGCTGCCTGTCCCCTCAACCGTGCTCCGAATGCACGCACGCCTTCCTCTCGGTCCTGTGACATGTTGTGAAGCCTGTCCCTGGCCACAGTGGGGTTTTCAATCCTGACGGCAAGTACCTTGATGGCCTTCATGATGTCACCGATCGGTAGCCCCGATAGGACCACGCCCCCATTGTTTCTTTGTAGGCCCTTCCTCAGGTCCTGGTCACAACATTCTAAGAGCTGGATTGCTCTGTCATCTCCTTCCACTCTCGTGGCCTTGAGGTAGTCCCCCCATCGTGACACGAAGTATAGCCAGTCCTGGCTGGTCCCTGCCGCCGATATCGTGGGTCTCCTAACAGCCTCGACCTTTGATCGGTCTTTATTCCGGCCTTCGTGGTTGATGAGGTGACCTTGCAGATGAGCAGCAGCCAGTACAGGGTTGACCATCGCTCCCTCGGGTATCTGGTACCCACAACCATCGACAGGGCACTGTCTTTCACCCATGCCTCGCGGAGGTGGGCGCTAATTGGAGAATCACTTGGCTTGACAGATACTAGACTCAGGTCGCCAGGTACTATACAACTAGACTACAAATGATCTAGATAGACGATTATTTCGTGCATAGATAAGATCCACGATCTATTTGTTCCCCGATTCAACAAGATGTAAAAGTAGTATCACCAGAAAACAATGCACGAAATAATGATCTATATTATTGTGGGCATGCGCGTACATGTAGGTATTGGCATGTGGGTAAAGGGTCCTTGTTCATTAGGTAAAGGGTCTCTGATCCCATAATTAGCTAGTAAGGGATCGCTATAACAGGGAGGTACATGATACAAGGTGTGTGCATGGAATGAAAAGTTTAGATGATTATTGTCTACCAGCCTTAAGTCATACTTTGAGTCAGAGCACTTTGCTGATGAACGTTTTCATCGACTTCATGCTTTGTAATCCAGTTCTCGAACCAGTTCTTCTGTTTCACAGTGCTTCTATACCAATTTTAACAAATTGCTACAATGTGAAGAGCCAACAATCCACATTCTACAAGATGCTATGATTAATCTGGCCAAGAAGCTAGCTTCTCGTATTGTTCTACTGGACATACTCAGGGACACGCCATGGATGTCCGCTCCAAAACGACAGAGAATGTGCAGTTATTGCAAGATACAAAGACATTTTAAGTCTAGGGGCACTAAAATAACATGTCATAAGCTACTTGAGGAAAGAAACAAAAATGAAGTGCAGTGTATCACCTATAATTCTGTTTCTATTTAATTTCTAATAAAAGCACACCTCCAAGTGGTCTGTCATTTTCTCTACATCAGTATAATTTATATATTTTTAATTTTTTTATTTATCATAAAATTTTGAAAGAACATGCTATGAGGTAGTTGGAAAGCATGAAAAGTGAAATTAGATCATTAATGCCTATGCGGCCTTTTCTTGTGGCGGCAGGTCACATACAGAAATGGGATATAGCATGGATAGGCATGGATACATATATTATAGAAATGGAATAAGTCATGGATGCATACATACAGAAATGGAATAAGGCATGGATACATACATGGAAATGGGATAAGGCATTGATATGTGAGATAAGGCATATAAATAGAACATGGATACATATATATAGAAATGAGATAAAGCATGGATATATATTCACAGAAATGGATAAGGCATGGATATATATATTATTTTTTCTTTTCTAACATTTTATAATGATATGTGGTTGGAGGATTAACCAAGATTACTCTTTCTGCTTCGAAGAATTAAAAATAAAATAATAAATGATAAAAAAAGGAAAAGGACGACCATTATTATGTGGAAATGGTGAACTCGAAGTTTCCTTGATGTTGGCTGCTCCAGATCTGTGTGGAAATAAGGGCAACTCAAGCGGGTAAAGGTACCTACTCTAGAAATTTATATAAACCATGCGCTGCAATACCAAGTTTTCTGTCTAAATCACCATGGCTCACCAATTATTATTGTTGTTGGTTGTTGTTATTTATTATTATCATTACATTGTTGTTATTCTTCTTTTTGTTGTTGTTATTGTTGTTTTCATACATTCCCCCGCTGGACTGCCACTGAGAGACGCTGAAGGAGGTAAGCACGGGCATTCACTCCCCAGTTCTTCTTATTATTATCATCATCGTTGTTGTCATTCTTCTTCTTCTTGTTGTTTGTTGTTATTATTATTGTTTTTAATAGTTGTTATTGTTGCTGTTGTTATTGTTGTTATTATAATTGTTTATTATTGTTGTTATTGTTATTATTGTTGTCATTATTATTATTGTTACATTATTATTCATTATTATTATCATTATTATTATTATTATTATACAATTTATTATTATACAATTTCATTTAGAAGGTTATTGTAATGTTATTATGTCAACTGATAATTTATTCAGACTTTATTTAAGGGAAACCTACGGGTAGCGATACCCATAAATTATTGTGATGCTAACTACAACAAGATTTTACACCGGAAGGCTCGGTGGGAGAATCACCACATGTTCAGCATGAGATGCCATGATGAGGAAATTCTACCAGCAAGTTTAATGGTGAAACCTCCCATTAAGACCAGGGAAGGGTACAGGATTATCGCACAGGTTGGGATTAGAAGTGTGGCGCTAAACAACCAAATGCCTGGCACTAAGTGGCGAGTGAAGGTGCAACGAAGAAAGTTCTAGCATAGCTGAGAAGGCCTAATGCAGCACTAATATGCAAGGGAAATAGCGGGATCAAAGATAAAAACTAGCACCTCGAAGTATGCGCAATCTCCATGTGACCATGCCCACTGTATAAATGACACCAATTTTAGTACTATTGGCATCATCAAGGACGTGCTTCAAATGCATGTATTTATAATGGTGGTCACCTATTTGGAATGGTGGATACAGAATTCTCAACAAACTCTCAGTTGACATATTGAAATTACAATGACCTTCTTACTAATCAACTTGAAATTTACTCTCTCAATGTTTTGACTAGATGCTCTAGCTTTCATCAGGAATAATTGAAGGCTAGAGCATCTAGTCAAAATGTTAGAGAGTATATTTCCAGTTGATTATTGGAATGGTTAGTGTAATTAGGTAGAGTACTTTCATTTTACATGCCCAGAAGCACTATTATCAGTTCTCTTGTCATCAAGTCTCCTAATAGGCTATATAGAGATGTCCCAGCTCCACTGCTACCAACAGTGCACACATTAGGGCTGTGACTACCTTATCGCACCAATGGGCAGCCTACAATCAGGTGGCAGGTAATACGCAAGTGACCACAGTTGATCCTGCAACTGGAATGCATTCACCAGATATTGAGCCATTGGTGAGGGAGGGCTCAGCAGGTGTAATTAATAATAATATGTATATATATAATATAATGACTTTACAACCTTGACAAAAGTGAGTTGTGTATGAGTGCATGGTAATATGGTTGATGAACACCCACCAACTGCCATATTATTTAACTGAAAATCCACTACATTTAGTACATGGACAAACACAATTACAGGACATCCTACAATTACAGGACGTCCTACAATTACAGGACATCTTCGATGAATTTATGATAGAGAATATTTCGTGCCCTTTCTTTTGTAGGGTTTTCGTGAGCCAGTTAGGATCGCCTAAAGACTGTAGCTAGATCGAAAAATCTGCTAACCTTTACTAAAAATAACCTTACCCCAGGTCTTCGTCTGTCTCCCTCTCCCCCCCTCCCTCTCTCTCACTCTTCTTCTAGGAATAAGCAATTTAGCAAGCGACTATCTGAAATCGGCAAGAGGCTTTATTTTTAACACACGCTACCCTACCGCGTACCCCTCAATGTCTGTCAGCTGCGCCAGTGGTACCTAGCAAACCTGCTCGACTTCCAACCCTGGCTGGCTCCAGAAACATTTCACGGGTCAGTGATCGTTCCAGGCGATCAAAGGGTTTGCGGGGGGGGGGGGGGGGGGGGGGGGGGGTAGTTCACCTCCCTTGGGTGGGGCAATTAAATGTGCCTAAATATAAGATATTAAAACCGTTCCAGAATCAGTTGTTTTTTTTAAAGAAGATCACAAGACATGAACTACAAAATGATTCCAGGCATAATCCTATTGCTGCTTCACCAAGGTGAGCTTTTAAAAAAAATAGAGCTAATGAGTTATTGAGAATTGGATAGAGATGCTAGGATAATGATATTGTATAGTGTTTGATTCATAGTTGTGCCTTTGCTGCCACCTAGTTAATCATAGGAATTGGACTGATAGCACGTCAATAAGATAACATCCCTGATGCAGTATTGTAGTGTTTGTGCTGTTAGAACTGACACACACCACACGAAACTTCCGCTCTTATTAAAAAGGCTTTAAGATAGCTATATACCTGACTTGCAGGTGAATGATTATTGGAAATTAATGAGCCACATTGTTACAACTTTAACCACAGATAGTAATTAATTATCTCTACACATAGCTATATCACATAGTGAAGAGGTGATATGATCAGTGGCATATTCTAGTTCAGAATCGAGGTGTAGGGGTGTTCCCACTAGTCTGCTAATGGAGTCCTTTGAAAGACTGCTTTGCCATTCCTCTAGTTGCAGAAAACACTTAATGAGCTGAAAGTTAAGTGTTCCACTTCTAATAAGCACTGCTCATAAGCTTGTACTTCATGTTTCCTAAAGCAGTTGAAAATGTTTAGTTTCTGTTGGTGGATACATAGAAATAGGATGCCCTGATGTACAGATAAGGGTCAGTCTTCCCCAGAAGTCATTCAGCTAGTTCATATTAAGTATTTTAAAAGTAGTTAGCTAGCTAACTTTTAGAGCTTTCTATAAGGACAAATCAGTGGTGCTAGTTTATAGTTTTTCCCTAGATGCTACATATAGCTACATATATGAATGACATTCTGTCATAATATGACCTATGATTTTGTATGTAGTAAATAGCATTGTTCTTGTTATGCTATTAGGTATCACATCAAATGGACAAAACCAAGCACAGTGCTATGCAACAACTGGATGTAGTGGTGACTTTATTGGTGAAGTTTTCAATGGCAGCCAACCGATTTGCTGCAGTGGAGAACATGAGTCATATTCTGTAGTGGGAGTGGAAGGTTGCAGAGACTGCATGAATGATTATGGTCAGTTATTACAATGCTTGGGTGACCTAGCTAGTACAATAAGTATGGCCAATTACACCACTAACTAAAAGTATTGCTGTGAATATATGAAGTGCTTTTGTTAATTTGGTCATAAGGACACATTGGTGCATGGTTTTTTGTTGTTATTTTAAATGACTTTTTAATACAATTCTGAGAACCAGTTAGTCCATGCATTTTAACTGATATTTTTCAGAGTCTATAATGTATTCACTATATATATAACCTTCTCAATAATTTTACTCTCTTGACGTTTCGACTAGATTCTCTAGCCTTCATCAGGAATAATGACCATCATCTGTCCACCTTATATGAACTACTAGCTGGTCTTTGTGACTAATTTCCCCTGCTTCACCAGCAATAATTGAGTAGTGCTCTATCTGATAAAAGCTCCCACGGAACACTCAACCTTATGAGAGCATTTTGAAATTTAAGAACTTCTTGTCTTGGACCCATAATGTAGTGATCTGGAACAAACTTGAACTTTGTACTGCTAGATAGTTATGCGCATGACACTAGTTCTTATTATTGCCCGTTATATGTCTGTACTGTATTGTCGATTCCTAGACCTCATGTTTGAGATCTAGTTGCATAAAATCTTTCTCTCTACGGTGTTTATAAATTATACAACTATATCTCTGGATGGATAAAGTCCTTCGTCCGGAATGTTTGGAGGCAGACCCAAACCCAAACTCGAGTGATGCCTCAAAGGATTGGTTCCACTGGAGGAGGACATTCCAGAACTTTCTCGCTGTCCTCGACTGAGAGGGTTTGGACAAACTCGGAGTACTCACAAACTTTATGTCTCCTAAGATCTACCAATACATCAAATACTGTCGAGATTACCCAACGGCGATTGAGATGCTGCATACTTTCTATATAAAGCCCACTAACAAAGTCTTTGCCCGACATATCCTTGCTACGAGGCGCCAACAGTCTGCGGAGACCCTGGATGAGTACTTCCAGGTCCTCAAAACGCTTAGCAAAGACTGTAACTACCCGAATGTCTCCTCGGTTAAATATCGTGAGGAGAGCGTTAGGGACGATTTCATCTCTGGCTTAACTTCTGGACTTATTCGCCAAAGGTTATTGGAAAATAATACTGTGGGCCTCAAGACTATGTTCGATCAAGCCAGATCACTGGAATCAGCAGAGCGCAGCTCAGAGTTTTTTAAGGCAACTCCCCTATCAGTCAATGCTGCCGTCTTACCAGCAGACAATGTTCTACCAGACTGTGACCCGGCTGTCAATCCTTCTACTCTTGCTACAACATCTTGTTTTCAAGGACAGAAGTGCTTCTTCTGTGGCTACCAAAGGCATCCTCGCTCCAGGTGCCCTGCTCGCGATGTCACATGTTCCTAGTGCCAAAAGAAGGGACACTTTCAGAAAGTTTACTAAAGTGGTGCCCAACCCCTGTCTGAAGGGAGGATGTCAGCCGCAATGTGGTGACCTACACTCGCTACCATCTCCGCTGAGGTGCTCCTGTCACTTGCTAAGTCGACTACCATGGTGAGCGTAGAAGGATTAGAAGCCAAGGCCCTCGTTGATAGTGAGAGCTCTGAAAGCTTCATTCATCCGGGACTGGTGAAATCGGCAGCTCTTCATGTCTACCCTTCGTCGGGAACAAAATCGATGGCTACATCCTCACTGGCAACAAATGTGAGTGGTTATTGTCTTGTTGGCCTCGTATTTGGGGGTAGAACCTAACCCCGGGTATGCCTATCTGTCCTCCACGAACTGTGTGCTGACCTCATACTAGGCTTAAACTTCCAGACGCAACATGAGAGGTTTTTTTTAAATATCGTGGTCCTAAGTCTTCGCTATCTATCTGTGGTCTAAGCACTTTGAATATTAGCCCACCACAGTTGTTCTCTAATCTAACAGATGACTGCCACCCGATTGCGACCAAGTCACGCAAGTATAGTCGCGAAGATTCGCTATTCATTACCGCAGAAACATGACGGCTCCTGAAAGAAGGCATTATTGAGCCTAGCAAGTCGCCATGGAGAGCCCAAGTTGTCATTGCAAAGGGTGATAACCACAAAAGGAGGGACTATTTACAAACTATCAATAGGTTTACACTATTGGATGCTTTCCCTCTTCCATGCATATGTGACCAGGTAAACTCCATTGCTCAGTACCGGGTATTCAGCACTATCACATAAAGAATGCCCAAGTCGAGCATGATACCAATCTAGAGCTCTTCCTCCCTGCAGCCAAACGGAGAAACATGACCTACAATGATGAAAAGAGTGTCTTCTCAACTAGACGCCTCGCCATTCTCGGTTGCGTTGTAGAAGAGGGTGTGATCCACCCGGACCCTGAGTACTTGAGACCTCTTCGAGAGCTTCCTATCCCCAACAGTATCAAGTCTCTCAATAAGATGTAAAGGGCTATTCTCTTACTACTCTCAATGGATTCCTGGGTTTTCAGACAGAATGAGCCCCATAAACAGTTGCAAAACTTTTCCATTGTCTGCTGATGCAATTGCGGCTTTTGAAAGTCTATTGAAGAATCGGTAGTAATGGCCGTGGATGAGGAGTTACCTTTTGAAGTGGAGACGGATGCATCAGAAGTGGCTATAGCTGCAACCTTGAACCAAGCTGGATGTCGTGTAGCTTTCTTCTCGAGGACACTACAAGGGCCCGAGATCTGTCATCTCTCCGTCGAGAAAGAGGCCCAGGCCATCATAGAATCTATCTGCCATTGGAAACACTACCTAACTGGATGAAATTTCTGCTTGAAGACTGACCAGAAGTCTGTGTCCTATATGTTTGACCAGCGACATAAGGGAAAAATCAAGAATGATAAAATCATGCGTTGGCGGGCTACAATTATGATATTATCTATCGCCCCGGAAAAGAGAACATACTACCTGACACTTTCTCCCCGGTGCTGCCTCCCTAGATGACTCTTTGTACCTGCTGCATCAGTCGCTTTGCCATCCAGGTATTACGAGGATGTCACATTTTGTTTAGCTGAAACCTACCGTTTTCCATTGAAGAAATAAAGAGAATGACAAATTCTTGTCGGATCTGCTGTGAATGCAAGCCCAGGTTACATCGACCTGTCAAAAGCCACCTCATCAAGGCAACTCAACCCTTCGAGAGGTTGAACATCGATTTCAAAGGACCTCTCCCCACTAATAACAAGAACTCATATTTCTTCAACGTCATCGATGAGTATTCACATTTTCCCTTCGTTTTCCCTTGTCCTGATATGAATGCCAGTACTGTAATCGAATGCTTATCATTGCTATTCTCTGTCTTCGGGATGCCGGCTTTCGTGCATTCTGATCGAGGGCCCTCTTTAATTAGTCATGAACTGCAGACCTACCTTGCTGGGAAAGGAGTAGCAACAAGTCTCACCACTCCCTATAATCCTGCAGGCAACGGACAAATAGAGAAGTGCAATGGGACTGTGAGGAGAGCTGTCACGATGGCCTGCAAATCAGAGAATCTCCCCATCAAGTACTGGCAGAAGGTCCTCCCTGATGTCCTCCACTCCATATACTCACTTCTCTGTACGACTACTAATGAGATTCCCCATGAGCGTCTCTTCCATTTCTCCTGACGGTCTACGTCCAGAAACTTCATCCCTACCTGGCTGACTTCTCCTGGACCCGTCTTCCTCAAGCGTCACATCCGAACCAGAAAAATGGACCCACTGGTCGATGAGGTGGAGCTCATTGAGAACCCCCATTATGCTCACATCCGGTATCCAGACGGCAGGGAAATGACCGTGTCCACCAAGCACCTAGCCCTGTGTGGTAAACCGGGGGACAACACTCTCCTTCCGATGCCGGCTATGGACGAGGCGCTCCCTCTGACATCACTTCCCCGACCCTCACTTGAACCAGAGCTTAACTCTCGACCTATGCCTACCTCGATATCCTCTGGGTCGGAACTAACTCCGGCTCAGGTACCACCCAATTCTCCGATTCAAGAAGCTCCCTTACATCGTTCTGAATGCATCCATCACCTATCGACCGTCTTGCCTATAAGATTACCTCCTAACAAAGGGGTGAATGTGGTGATCTGGAACTAACTTGAACTTTGTACTACTAGATAGTTATGTGCATGACACTAGTTCTTATTATTGTCCGTTATAATATGTCTGTACTGTATTGTCGATTCCTAGACCTCGTGTTTGAGATCTAGTTGTATAAAACCTTTCTCTCTACGCCACGGTGTTTATAAATCACAACACATACTTTAAGTGCTGGTATAGCATAATTTTTGAGGAGGAAAAGCTTGGTAAAATTACTACCTATCTCACCATTACCTCTAATAGCCATTCCTGGTAAGCAAGAATTGGGCGTAACAGTTAGAATTTCTCAATGTATTTTTGATCGCGGATCTTGTTGACATCGGAGGAGGATATGCACACTTCAAGTTTCAACTTTTTGAATACTACTTCTTTATGTATATAGGTTTGACCAAGCATGCTGACAGAATTGTCAACCCCCCAAATCTATCTTCTCCTCTCTTTGCTGGACACAGAAAATCTTTCTTGGTACACAGTATTAATAATAAGTACAGAAGACTTGTTGTACATAAAGTCAATCAAGGAAAGCTGGCATACATGAAAGCAAACTGTTCAATGTTTTTGCCTTGTTTCTTTGTTGGTGCCGTCAATCAAATCTCAAGTTCATGATTGAAATAGTGACTGCACTGAACAAAGCAAGAACTACAGATCCATCCATTTTAAACTGCACAATTACATGCACTGCACACACCTGAAGGAAGTGCTTGCTCAACCATGGTTAAATTGTGTCAGGACTCTTAACTTCCAACTACATGAAATATGTTTGGGAATGGAATATATACATTTCATAATTGTATGCATAATTGTATGCATATATATGTGTGTAGATATTTTTAAGTTTACCATATTAAAAAAACAAGGTCGGCAAAGCTAGTGACAAAGTTGTCACAACCTTGTAAGGATTACAACAACCTGTAGGGAAGTAGTATACACATGTTATAAATGCACGACGATCTTGGAAGAAGGTTGTTAATGGTATGGAAAAATTCTGACAAATTTGGTGAGGATTGTCGCAGTAGTGACAACCTTGTAAGGAGATTGCTATGCACATACATCATTTAAGAGTATTTCCAGATTTGTCCAAGTTATGCGCCAATTCACAATACGATGATGGATGAGCGAACAATACCTTACATCATGCTGCATAGTTTCACGATAGAAGCAATCTTGAACTTTGACATTGAATCTGGTAGGTGACAGCAGCTTCAGCTACACATCATGATGGTTGTCAACAAAAAATTTAATAGCTATGAAACTATCGCTACGAACTAACTAGCTACACAACCTAGCAAATTATTGCTATTAAACAAGCTGTACTACTTGCTAGCTATATACAATGCTACTTACCTAGAAGCTACCAAAACTATCAAACCACTGGTTATCAAGCTGCTGTAAATACATCCACCAGTAGCAAAACCACTAGCCATCTATATCAGCTAGAAAACAACAGGCTAGGTTTATAGCATTTTTATCTTGACTACCACCTGATTCAGGCATTGTTCTTCTTCCTGACATGTATGCAGATTATTGCCATAAGCAAGATCAGTTTTCGGTGTTTTAGTGAACTTTTTCACATCCACCATCATCACTTTTTACTAGAAACTAAGCAGTTCACAATGCAGTACATCACATGCTAGATTTTATCATTCTGATTGGCTCAATGGTTCCTGCTAATGTTTAATTTATTCAGTGCACTTCTGCTCAATTGCATAAGCGAGAAGAAGTCTGTTACTTCAGTAGAGCACATGGCAGTAACTTTAATAGCCACAGAATTTTGGTAATAAAGAAGTACCCTGAGTTCCTTTTAAAGCAGATTCCCAGAAGGAAAATCTTGCCATTGATCTGAGCGTTACTGCTTAGGAAGGTGCCTAAGATATGATTTTTTGATATTTGGGAATAACGCAGTGTGTTCGGTTGTTGTGTGGGCTGAGAACTGGCAGGACAGTTTTTTCCAGAAGGGTCCATATTCTTTCCAATACAAAACTGGACATCACCTACTCTGAAAAACGATGCATACAGCAGTGGTGAATCTACATGCTCAATTCTTTCCTGCAAGTGTTTATGCATGTTGATCAGCTCTCAAAAAAACTCACCACTTATAGCTTATACTGGATGGTAGTTAGCACCCCATCCTCTACCAGATGTTAAAATTTACTGAAAATCCCAACCCAAACCATGGAATTCCTAAGACTGTATGGGGTTGGTGTGCTAGTTGGGTGGGTGGGATACCTGACCAGAAAAAAAAGCATGTGTCCCAATTCCCCCCCCCCCCCCCCCCCCAGTCAGACATCTCTAGGTTCTCCTATGAGTGATGAGGGGGTAAGCCATCCATAACGATGTTTAAAAATGACCTCTGGATAGCTGAGTAGGTGTGTACAAAAGGGTTAGTGTGCGCTAAACTGGTAAGTATACACTATTATGTAGATACAGTACAAATTTTAGGTTCCTCGATCTATACTCAATCATCATCAATAGGGTTACACCAGGATAGTCCCAAGTATCCTGGAAATCTTGAAATTCCCTAGTAAATGTTTCGCTGGTACCCTAAACAATGGGAGAAATCCCAAGCATGTGTATTGTTTATGTATACAAGTATTCCATGCAAACAATACATGGAAATCTTGTTTTATTATAATTTATACAATGAGATCAGTAGAGAAATGGAGTGGTATGGTTGTGGGAAATATTGTCCATCCCTTCCATTTCCTTCAAGTAAAATATGAACATTTTGTTGTAGAAATTACAATTGGAATGGACGTGGAGCGAGTTATAATCGATGAAGGTATAGGGATGTTGGAGCTATGTGCCAGTGCACTTGGAGACCCAAAGCGAGAGATAGTGGTTTCTGTGGTATACCAAGACAGAGGAGCAGTAGGTGAGTGCAACATTGTGGCATCTGTATTTACAAACATATTATGATCTCATTATTCCTGATGAAGACTAGACCATCTAGTTGAAACATTGGGAGAGTACAATTTCAAATTGGTTGTTGAGAAGGTTATTGTAATCTTATTATTATTGAAATCTGGTTACATCATTTTATGAGTATATGATAGTGGCTTTCCATTTCTGTGTAAAAGGGCATTAAAAATTCAATTTTTCCCCCTTTATATTATTAATTAAGCCAACACAAACAAAAAGGTCAACATGCAATTGTGAAGGTATCAAGTAAAAACGCAATATTAGGCACTTTTTCGATTCCAAGAAACAAGATCTTAAAGTTTATGGCATGTAACATGGATATTCTAGGTCCAATATCCATAATTATTACAAGATAGCTAATCAAAACATAGCTAATCACCTCAAAAATGTGTTGCTGCACAATGATTGATGATGTAATTCCTCAATATACCACCTGTTATAGTAGTATTGTATAGCTAGATGCTGTCAAAAAGGATAGCTAATTATGAATTGCTGCAATGATTGATGATGTAATTAATATAGCACCATAGCGTGGCAGCTGCCTGTTGAGTTGCACTAGAGTCATAGCAGTTCGCTGAGTTCAGTCTAGTTAGCTATGCCTAAAGAAAGGGGAACAACTAGAGCGGATAGGAGGAGAAGTAAGAGGAAATATTATCTTGATGGCAAAGCCAGGTATCCTTACTCCCACACAACTGCTACTCCACTACCAGAGAGGGAAGGAACTAGTGGAGCTTGAGGAGTGTGTGAGAAGTGTTTCCCAATCCTTTCTCGCTATGAAGGTATTTTTTAAAGGCTTAATTCATCAAGGGACAAAATTGAAGTAGCTTCGGCTCATGAGTCCTGATCGAGAAGAGCATAGAGATGTAAAGCTTCAGAATGAATGGCTCCTCAATAACATTTTTGATCCTATGGGGAACTAGGTATTTATTTTGTGCAAAATGTGTATGCAAGACCTTCCAAATATCTGAGAGAAGATTAGCCCATCAGCGATCTGTTAAACGTACCTTGTCCAGCAATCCTATTGTAAATATGACCAAAGTAGATGTCGAAGGAAAAAGGCTTGGCCATTTTGTTATTATGCCTAGTGGTATTGAGTATAATCGAGTTGGTGGAGGTCATTAGATGATTTAGTGACTGTTCAAAATCGTTACCCTCATCAGCAGAATGGAAATGAGGGGTTCCAACTCCCCAAAAATGGGCCTGAGAGAGCAATTCTTGGCTTTCATAGATACCAATATTCAGCCTAATGGAAGACAAGCAGATTCGTTTGGCCTCACTCACTATTTTCTCTCAACCTTTTCAACCATTCAAACCCCTAAAAAGAGCATTACAAATTATGAGGAGCATTTAAGGAATTCTGTTGTTGGGGAGTTTAATAGAATTCAGAGTGAAACAGGCGAGGAGTGTTGCTATCATCCTAAAGTTGCTATTTGCCCACACAAGTTGGATTATTGTGACAGGTCAGTCAGTATCACACATTAAATAGGGTCGTGTACTTCAAATTTAGATTTCCAGCTGTTTTTATGTACCTCTTGTGTATAGGTGTGCAATATTGCAGGAGAGTATTCATGCTAACCAAGCAAGAGCTAATCATATTCAGCATGCAGGATCTACCATAGCAGAGGAAGTTGAGTCTTTGACGGTAGAAGTCAATAAGCTCCGATCCACCCTTGAACAGCATAAAGATAATGCTGCCTAGTCTCACAAGGACTATCAGAAAATGATTAAAAGGTGCAGAGATGAATGGATACAGATTGAAGAATTACAGTCAAATCAACTCCTTTCACTTCAGGAGATGCAACACTTGAGAATTTGAAGAAGAAGTTTACTTTGGTACTTGCTATGGATTACCAGATGTCGAAGCTTGTTCCGTGGGGTCTCTCACCTCAACCTGGTAGTACCTACTATTTGCAAAAGTTTAGCCACGATATTTTGGGAATAGTGAACCATGCAACAAACAAATCGACAATTTAGGGTCCTAAAAACACAGATCATTCTTTGTCTTACCTTTATGATTATTTGCAGTCACTTCCTCCTTCGATCAAGCGGATTCACTCTACATGGATAATGACCCAAGTACTAACCAAAACTGCTACCACTATGCCCTTTTGCATGGAAATTCTACAGCAACACAAGTTCAATTTCTTTTGAGTTAGCTTCATGCTAGCAGGGCAAACCAAGTTTTCTGTGGATCAGCTTTTCTCACAGGTTGCTAATACTTATCACCGCAGTGATCTATTTAACCCAAGACAGGTGATATTGCTGGTCAGTATATTCAGATGTTATTATTGATAATGGAGAGATGGTTTTTGACTGGAGACACTTACTCGCTGAGAAGTACATGAAGATGCCAGGAATCAAGAGTCTACATGACTTTGTTACCGTTCGTCATGTGATGCAGCTATGAAAGCTCGTGAACTTTGCTACACTGGAAACATTAGTGATACATCTTTAAAGCTCTTACCTGGACACATGGTTTCTGAAGTAGCTATTCCTGGCTTGGACAAGTCATACAAGAATCTTGGTGTAATGAAAGCTTTATCTTGTATATACTAAAATGGGTAACTTACTTCAAATGTATAGAAACTTTATATATATCAGATTTGTGGTTGGAAATCATAAAACCATAGAATACTGATATCATGCACACAGACGTTCATAATTTGTGAACCGTTTTACCTTTTGCTATATATGAAATTTTGAGAGAATACAATTAGAACACTGAACTACAATATGGCATCAAAATGGGGTTATGTGCCTAATATTGCATTTTTACTTGATCATATGCATTCACAATTGCACTTTGCAAGCTACTCCTCTTCCGTCATAAGATTGAGTTTGAGAAGAGAAACTGAACGTGACATGACATCATGCTCATCAGATGATCATTCCTCATCAGAACCGTATTCAAAATTGCGTTACTTTAAACACACACAAATGCAACATGCAATTACACTTTGCACCTTTCTGTCATAAGATTGAGTTCAAGAGGAAAAGCAGAGCTTGACAGGAGATAATGTTCATTGTTTGCCACATCAGGGAGTACACCAGTCCTATATTGATTTGAACCATGTTTCAAAAAGGCTGATACCTTTAAATGCATAGAACTCATACCTCAGCTGAAACTCATTCGGCAACTTCTAGTGACTTAGACAGTTGTTTTAGCTGTTATTAACTCTACCAATGTGCCTTGAATCATGAATCCTTCATGAAGGTGGTGAACTGACATACCTAATTTTTTACGTGTAAAAAAACTTGAAAATCCATCATCAAGGATCGATCCATTTATGCTAGTGTACTCCTGATTTGGTTTGATTAAAATTTTTAAATGTGAATGCCAAAAATCCAAAAAGTACACATAATTCAGCTCACATTTAGCAGATTCTTATCTGCCTAAATGATGATCTCGGGCCCTTCTATATATCTCCAAACAAGATTCGCAGCATACCTTAAATTCTTTACTAAGATATTGTTTTAGAATGAAAACAACAACTTTAAGCTCATTATTATATTACTCTCTACCCCCTTCAATAACACAAGTCCAGTAGATCCATTCATAGAAAGTTTTGTGCCTGAAGTCACCAAATATTCAAATCCATGCCCACTATTCACCTGTTTCTCAATTGCAGAAAAATGCCATGGGTAAGCTTCATCATGTGAGTAAGTTCATCAATGAGACAATCAAGCTAGCTCATATGAATCCTCATTATAAGCAGAACAAATGACCCATGCTCAGTTTAGTGTTTAATTTGTGTAATTCCTCATCTTGGAGATCTGTTAAGCTATCTCTACCAAAAAACATTTTTCTTTTAGGAGTTCAGTGCAACTGTTATCAAGTCCTTATAGCTGCCTCTACATGGGTTTAATCAACAATAACAGCAAGACATGGTGAATGCTGATAAGAAATGAGCTCTAAATTAGCTAGAATCCCAGTTGGACTTTGCATAACTTGGACTCAGACAATAGTGTGCTATCCACTGCTCAATTTATTTTATACAAACAGTATAGAAACAAAAAATTCATGAAGCCAGAAAAAAAGAAAAGACTGGCATTCAAAATAAAGGAGTCAAGACTATACCCATGTGGGGTCACAAATAGTTTCATGGTTTCTCCCATATGCCATCTTCGGTGTTGTGGAGGTAAATATACTAAAAGCTTCAGAACGAGTAATTGAGGCTTTTGAGTGCCATTGAAAACCTTTTCTAAACATTTTCCCCATTTCCCCCCATCACATTGGAGATTTTCAGTTTGGTGGGCTCAGGTGGCCATTAAAGTCTTGTGCACCAATATTACTCACTGTAATGAATGGTGATGATTTTAAATGGTAAAAGTTTCTTTAACTGGTTGTAGTTTACATAGGTTCTTTTTGTACAACCTTGTGTTTGTTCACGCATTGGTACACTTGCTTTGTTTCTCTGTATAACCATAAAAACATTTTTGTTACTATCTTATTTATGCATCTTTGTTCTTAATGTTTGCCTACAGTTAGTCCATTCAAATGGCAAAAGTTGCAGTACAATGGTCAACAGGTTGAAGGGATTTTTTAAACTCAACCAGCCTAGGTTATGCAGTGTTTATAAGCAGAAAAAGCAGTGCCTCAGTTGATAACTAAGAATCTTTACGTTGCTCTCAACAAACTCTCAGTTGACATAATGAAATTAGAATGACCTCAATTATCATCTTGCAATTTACTTTAGTCTTCATCAGGAACAAGGCTAGAAGCATCAAGACATAACATCGAGGAATAAAACCTAATTTTGGTCGTTGGGAAACTATGTCAACTGAGTGTTTGCTGAGAATATAAACAATGTTTATTAGTTTTTGTTGCTGTTTCCTACATTAGAGTAGAGTGGTGGATAACTACATTACTGTCTAACTGCAAAGTCCAACTCCAAACTTCTGGGATTCTAACTCTTGATTGTTCACTGACCCTCTCATAATGATGAGGACAATTTCAGCTAGCTTCTCAGTCTTGGTTTAGTAGCCTTTAGATCATCTTCATCATCTGTAATGTCACAATGACCCATTACTTGCAGATGTTGTTTAGTCACATGACAAGAGGATTGCAGGAAGATCCAATCTGAAGTATCAGTTGAGTGAGGCACTAGGCTCAATGGCCTCCTTCTCCTTCTGCTAGTTTAGTTATATCTCTTGGAGACTTTTGTCCCACTTGATCCTGAGGAGCATACCAAGCATGTGTTCTGCCACTACAAAGAAATTCTTGAGTTTAGTATTCGATAGCCGATTCACCTATGCAAAACATATCTGTGGCATTCATTGATAGAATTACACATTTTTTAATAGGGATAGAGTCTTCAGGTTGAACAAGCTGCATTCTGAGCATATTAAATGGCAATAGCTGATTTTCATATATAAAACATAAGGGAGGTAAACAAAATTGTCATTCTCTTCTTAATTCTTGTCAGATTTTGCAAGATAATTTTTCAATGATTAAACATCCAATACAGAGAGTTTGCTTATAATATATATGACATGGAAGATTCTAAAAGGAAACTGATCTAAGCTAAGACATAATACATGTGTGCTACAGTTCAACATGATCGAAGAGGCAACATATGAGATCACACCTACAGAAGAGATCTGGTGGTGTAAATCAATTAGCTCTAACTAATGTATTACATTTGGCTGTACATCCACTACACAAATCAATACATATACTATCTCATTGCTATTGTTGACAGCATCTAGTAGGTTCAGCTACAGCATTCTTCAAGGACTTGGTGACATGTAAATCAATTACTACACTGATTTTAAATAGCAGAATGCAAAATGATTTAAAGCAGTAAGGAGTCTTTTAAGTGCTCACAATATATTCATATTTCTTACTATGGCAGAGATATATAATAACTTTCTCATCAACTGCTTCCTGATGTTTCAGCTAGATGTTCTAGTATTAGCATTCATCAGGAATAATGGTAATAGTGATATTTAAATCTTCATACAAGAGTCAGACATCTATTAGGAATGCTTATATGTGACATACTGGCAGTGATCATAACACTCGTATGATTTTTTTGATTACTTCCAAGCAAATAGAAAATTACTAAATCACTTCAAATTAATACTATAAACTCTAGTTGTTCATTGCCCCATTTCTAATCCCCACCTGCAAGATGATGGGAACTTTGCTGCGAATAGGCATTTACTAAAAACTAGTGCTAAATATAACATACTAACAGAGATGGAATAAAGTTTTAGTTGGAGAACAGAGGAGCTAGTTTCAAGAATCAATCAAAAGAGCTAATCTCTCAAGCCAGACTATGGAGGCTCATTACAAAGAGCAGGTCTAAGAAGGAGAAAGGGATGACCTCTCAAGAAAACATTTTGATTGCCGGTATTACTAGAAATATTTTCGTATTCGGAATTATTTGGATATCCTCACGATGATAAGCTCCTTGTAGGCAAAGATGAGAACAGTACTTGTGACAGGCTCAATATTGGTATCCTTTATGGGACAGAAGTACAATCGTTAAGAACTTTCTAGGCTGTGGAGGAGTTTTCTATGCCGCTATATAGAATATTGGGGAAAGGATTACAAGTGTCATCTAAATGAGCAGAAAAAGATTTTTTGTGAAACAACTATAGACAATTGTAGCTCATAATACTAAATAGTCATTGTTATACTAGTAAACTTCTTGCCTAAAATATTTTGTTGAAATACATTGCCTGCACATAACCGTTAATTTTTAATGACATCAAATCAAGTGCTCCACAATAAGGAAGCCTAAATAGATGGTTTGTATGTCAATGAAATAGGTGGTGGACCAATTTTTTGTGTATTAAACATTAAGAGGCTTAACAACCAAAGTTTATAGTATATGACTTGAGTGCTCAAGGTGACATTAAATATTACATATTCTGGAGCAAATACTTATCATAGCAATATTTCTATCTATTTTCCCCTCTCCAGGTGGTAGCGATTTTGAAGCCAATATTGCCATGCTCACCTTTGCACCAAGAAAGCTGCAAGACTGCTTTAACGTAACCATTACTGATGACAATTTGTACGAAACTGCTGAAGAACTTTTTGTCAACATCACCACCAATGACACTCAAGTTACTCTTTCTCCTTCGTATACAGTCATTACGATCCGAGACAATGATGGTAAGAGAGACGAAAGTTTAGTATATCATTGTAATACTTTTAAGAGCATTCACAACTTGAGGACTCCTATTTGCATGTTTTATCATTGGAAACCTATAAAAAATTAATTAAGAAGTTTTATACTAGGGAGCGCGTTAGTGCACCCTACATCTTATTTTAAAGCTTCATCAAATGAACAGTTTATATCTCAGCTAATACTCATTTTGGCAGATTCATAGTAGCCTAATTGGAAGTTTTGGCCAATGAGATTGTGGACCCACTTTTTACTATTGAGGATCTTGAATCTACTGAGAACTCAGTTGCTGGGCTCAAAGTGCACATGCACAAGTGTGTTTATTGATTTCAAGACTATTTACCGATTTAGGGTGTGTAGACACATATTAGTCACTGCAATGCATGACAATAGAATCTAACAATAATCTGCTTTTAGAGCTAGAAACATTTAGCATCTGCACTCATATGGCTATGGTTTGTATTCCATCAACCACAAACCTGTGTATTCTAGAAGAATTAATAGAACCTGGAACACTCACCAACACAAACCAGACAAGTCCTCGATCCTAGCCAACGTCAACAGTATTGGAGAGCACAGGTATACCTGGTCAACACTATTCCAGAAGGATACACAGCAAAGAACAGATTATAAAACAAAGTAGTCGCAAATTCAAAGTTGGAAAAGTCCAAGAATCTCAAGGCCTTCCAGAACCAGATGTCTAGCCCGAGGTTGTCACACAAGAGGCATCACTTAACACCTGCTGCAAGACTATTCTTTCTTCAACAACTAATGAAGGATTTATTGGCAAAGGACCTATCTGAGAAGGAAAGGCCAACCCATGGCAAGTTCCTTAAATAAGACATCGAGAGGCACAATGGATTTTCTTACCTTCCCCATCAATGATAAAGGATCTAAACTGCACTGCACTCCAAATTACTGGTCTTGTGCCTATGTCTAAAAGAAGTTGCCAATATCCTTCGGTAGGACCCAGAGGGTGATGACCTCAAAAACTACAGTGGATGGAGACTTGAGAGTTGTTTGTGGTGGGGCTGCTTCATCTCTACCTTGTTTCATAGGCAGGGTTAGGCTGTAGTCTACAGCACAACAATCCTCTACTTCCAGGTGCTTACAGTAGTCATGGGATGCATACAAAGTGTCAAGTACCAGAGATTTCCTCCTGGACAATGCCCCTGATGATAAGGCCTGTGTCGGCTCTTGGCTATTTCAGCTAAAGAATCTGGTACTTGGCTTAATGCACTCCCCTTTACAAGATTGGGCCAGAGAATGGTTGATAGCAATATCTCAGGGAGGCGGTCTCCATTTGGTATCCACTCTTTGCCCAAGCCAAGCCAAGCCCAAACGGAGACCAACAGCCACCCTGAGATAATCCTGTCATCCATTTTCTGGCCCAAGCTTGAAATGTGGAGTGCATTAAGACAAACACCAGACTTGTCATTATTGCAGGGCTGGGTATGCTACTAACATCACTCGGTTATTAATGACATCTTGCACCGTGCCTTAACATCTGCACGTGTCCTCTACAGGCTGGAACAAGATGGTGTTAAAATGGTTCTCATGATGAAGGGCAGGCTATTGGTGTGGGATGCTACCTTCCCAGAAACTTTTGCCCCTTCCCATCATGGTATAACTATTAGCTGGTTGCAGTAGTGGCTGCTATGGCTGAGGAGTGAAAGGAAGCCAGGTATGGACCAGAGTCTCACTCATTCACCCAAGTGGCAATCGAGACATTGGGAGCTATTGTGGCAAAATCCATAACTTTCCTGAAGGAACTGGGTCAATGAATCAGGCAAAGGATGTGAGAAGTGAAAGCCAAGGCTTACATACCACAATGTCTCTCTGTGGCTATACCGAGAGGGAACACACTCTCTGTTCTTGCATCAGTTGGTGGTTGATTCCTGTCATTATTTTGTGTGTAACAGTTATTTATAATTATATTATTTTGTTATTCTTTTTTTATTAACTTTTATTATTTATTTATTTAGACAAAGACATGAATTGTCTATTTTTTGTATTTAGGTAAAATGTATTGCAATAATAATTAAATCATAACAACAACAATAATAACAATAATAATAATAACAATAATAATAGTAGTAAATTTCATACACTCCTTGAATACTCTAGTATAGTTAGATAAATATACTTTAATACTCTAGGAATGTATGTAAATTTTAACACCCATGGAAGTTTTTAAACAGTGTATTAAAATGCCTCAAACAGGGTTAAATTATTTTTAGTGAACAGCTGCTTCTTTACTGGATATTTTTCTTGCTCCAATTGCCTTCATTCCAAGCTTGTAGTAGTGGCATGATGTTTGGAAGGTAGCTTTAATATATGCAGTAACTTTATAATATTTGTCTTTACTTCACCTCTGTGTGTTGCAGAAGTCATTATTAGGTGGGAAATGACTGAATATACACAGTCAGAGTCAGATGGTCCAGTAGAGCTCTGTGCTGTGATTGTAAGTGGAATTCTTACAGTAACAATCCCTGCTATCAACATACAGCTTGTGGATGGCAATGCTGTCTCAGGTAATGATCTCTTACTGTTATATAAGCAACTACGATTCTGTGTACGAAATGGAGCACTTTAAAATGAGTTTCATGTTTTGTAAAGTAAAGTTTGTGTGTTGTGGTTGGAAGGTATTTATTTCATTTATTACGTGTTTGTGATTATAAATTGCTGACAGATCACAATTGTTTCAAGAAGATCCTTCTATAAATGATGTTAGTGAATTTATTTAGTAGCATAATAACATAATAAACATCAAATATGCCAGAAAATGGTAAAGTAGGTATTAGTAGATACATAGGTGCGAGTTATTGCTTGGCTGACCCCTCAATGCTAGCAGTGTGTTTGCTGATCTTTCTTCATCCTTTACAACCTCTGACAGTGCAACCTTCACTTCTCTCCACCTACCAATCTTTGCTGCTCTCTCCTCATCTCTTACATATCTGGCAGTGTAGTCCTCAGTTGCTTTATTCTACAGGTATTGGATGCTCTCTCCTCATCCCTTGTGCTTGCTGAAATTTCTGCTCTGTGAAGTATCATTTGTTCTGGGATAGATCCTCAGTTTCTCCGTTGGTCTTCACTCCCTTTGTCTTTCCTAGTCAACTTTTCTAGCAGTTTCTCATGCACTCTCACTTGCTGCATCATTTCTCTTTCTGGATCTCCCTTCTGCAGTTCTTACAGACCATATCGTTGTTGTTCAGCATTGTGTAGCTCACAGTGTAGCCATTCTCTACTTTCTCAGGACTCTGTATTGGTGTACATGCTTATAATCAATATGTAAACAGATTCCTGCTAGTCCTGATGAAGGTAATCTACACATGCATATAAGTGCAACACAATAACGAATGGACGGATAGAGGATCGATGGACAGACAAGCATTTTTATTATAGAATTTAGTGCATTACATGTTGTATAATATATTGTGAATAGATCTTCATGTGGTAGCTGTTGCCATATAACCCCCTTATTATCCTGTTCCAGATTTTCTAACTAGAAAACATTCATGGCTTTGTTCTTCTCTCTGTAGGTGATGATTATGGTGACACCCCATATAGTAGTTTTGTTTTCAGTAGCACAACAGATGTTCGCATCTGCATCACAGTTGATATAGTGGATGATAATTCTTTTGAAAATGATGTGGAGAATTTCTTTGCCAACATGGTACTGGCATTATATGTACCCCGAGTCATCATCAACGGATCACAAACTAAGATACAGATCATCGATGATGACAGTATGTTCTAACCATTAAGCCTCCATGTACTCTTGAGTAGTGTATTTCCCATGTACACTGCATGCATTATCCACATATATTAATTATCCTACAGCATATTGTGGATCATGAACCTAGTAGACTCAGTTGTGCCTACAATATCTTAATCAGTGTATAATCTCCTAGCCTAATTAGTTCTTAGCCTTTGATTACTCAAGGATTTACAAAAATTATCTCCGTCTCTTTAATCATCAGTCCAGCTGCAGTCTGTAGGTGCTCATAACTTCAGCTAGCCCTGCAACTGTGGAATTGTGATGTTCCTCTTATGATTATGATATTCATCAGTGTGGTTGAGTTGTGTAATGCATAGTCATTTCCTGTATGTTGTGTATATGCGGCATTGCGTGTGCATAAACAATCAGTCCATTTTAATCTCAAGAAAGAATTGTAATAACCTAAATGATAGCTAGTGTTATAACAATGAAATCACAGGGGTGACGAGACAGGATAATGGCTCAAGTAGAGTTGTATGGGCAACTGAGAGAGTTTAACCTCCAAAAAGATCTCCAATTACCTCTAATGAGTAAAGCTCTATATAGAGGCAAATGAAGTGAGGGACGACAAGAAGGTTGCTGTGGTACTAACAATAACCGGGCCCAGCAGTTATGCCATACTGCAAGGTTTGCTAACCCCAGCCAACCCCAGGGTTATGAAGAACTTCTAGGAGTACTTAAGGCTCATGAATCCAAACAGTTAGTTATTGCTGAGGGTAACATTTTCACAGAAGATGTGAATCGCTGTGAAAAACTATAGCTGATTTTGTGGAAGACCTAAGACACCTACCACTCATAGCAGTCAGCAGGAGCTCTCTATGTTCACAATTGGAGGAGTAGCTGCAGGGAGAAATACTATTCAGATTGACTACTCTTGATGGAAGTTAATACTGGATAAGCTGTGTCTATTCTGTCATGGGGCCCAACTTTCCTGGAACAAAGCTGTAACCCCATCATCACAATTTTTGAAGACTTATACTGGAGAAGTCATGCCAGTAGTAGGTGAGCAGATGGTAGATGTTGAGTTGCCAAGTCATTATTAAAGTCAAGGGACCAAGTTTGTTAAGGAGAAGATGATTAAGTCATATTCAGCTATATAGATTGGAAGAAGATCGCCTCAATCTCATCCTTCCACAATCCTACGGGAGACATTAATGTTTTGTTAGAAGATTACAGTGAGGTATTCGTAGATGAGTTGGATACAAGTAAGTCTTTCAAGGCTAGGTTAATGATGAATCAGCCAAGAACAAGTTTTGTTGAGCAAGACAGGTTGAGAAATACAGTAGAAGAGGAACTTGACAGACTAGAGAAGGTCGGAGTGTTGGAGAAAATTTAGTTTAGTGAGAGGACTACACCTGTTGTAGTAGTTCCTAAGAAGAGCAGTTGTGTGAGGTTGTGCAGGAATTAGCTATGGATCACACTACGGATGTGGAGCAATACCCTATGCCTCGTTCTGAAGAAATATTTGCTGGAGGGAAATATTTTTCAGTTTTGGATTTATCTAATACGTATCAGCAATTGTTGCTTGAGGATAAGTCACGCAAATTTGTTTAAACACTCATTGTGGTCTTTATAAGTAGACCAGGTTAACCTTTGGTGTTGCATTGGTTCCTGCCGTGTTCCAGAAAACAATGGATATGATCCTTCAAGGGATTGATGGAGTTAAGTGTTAGATTGATGATTTGTTTAACTGAGGGCAAGACTTATGAAGAGCACTTGACGTAGACCTAGAGGCCCAAGCAGTATGGTGTGAGACTCGGGAAGGAGAGGTGCACATTTTTAAGTCCTATTGTAGATTTTTTTGGTGTCATACGATTGATGAGCAAGGTCGTCATCCATTGGAGAACAAGCTTCAAGCTATTAAACCCAAGTACGTAAGAATGTTACTAAGTTGATATAATTTTTTAGGGTTGCTAAATTAGTATGGTATTGAATTTGTCCGCTCTTTATCATCCTTTAAATTACTTGTTGCGAAAGGAAACCCAGTGGAAGTGGACTCTGAAATGTAGACCAGGTTAAGCAGTTTTTCGGAAGACTAAAAAAATGGCTGGTATCATCATATATTTTGGTGTTTTTTTTTCAACCTTACCCATTGTGTTGGCAGGAGATACTTCAGCATATAGGGTATGAATTGTGATTTCTCACATTACCCCTGATGGACAGGAAGACTCAATTTCTTTTGCTTCCCGAACATTGTTGAGTGCTGAACAAAACTACTCTCAAGTGAAGAAGGAGGCATTGTCGCTCATCTATGGAATAAAGAAATTTCATGCATATTTGTATGGTCACAAGTTTATCCTGGAAACTGACCATAAACCTCTAATAGTCATTTTTGGGTCAAAGAGAGGAGGCAGCGTGATTGCAGAGATAGGCTATACAACTACTAGCATGTCGCTGCAAAATCAAATTTTGACCAATGCAAAAATATGCGGTCTTCATGGCAGCCATTGGATGAAAGGCATTTGGAAGGCCACTATTATGAACTAGGATTTTTCAGTATATCTCAACTGGAGTGTTTACCTGTTACCTCCACAGAATTGAAAACTTGCGGATCAAGAGATAAGGTTTTCAGTAAAGTTTTTCTTTACATGAAGGATGATGGCCACAGCAGGTGGTTAATAGTTTGGAAAGCTTACAAGAAATGTAGGGATGAGATCTCGATAGAAGTTAGTTGTTTGTTTTGTGGATTATGAGTAATCATACCTGAAAAGTGTCAGTCCAAACTTCTATATACAAGAACTTCATAATGGACACTCTGGCATGTCAAGGATGAAATCGGTCGCCAGAAGCTACATGTGGTGGCCCAGACTACACAAAGATATTAAAGAGTTAGCCAGAAGTCATGTAGCATGTCAGTCAGTGAAGCATGTGCCAGCTGTTGCACCACTGAGACAATGGACACAGCCAGGAAAGCCCTGGGAACAAGTACATGTTGATTTTGCGGTACCATTCCAGGGAACCATGCTGTTTGTGTTGGTGGATGCTCATTTGAAGTGGCCAGAGGGCTACCAAATGTTGACTACCATACCTATATGTGTTGGGACAGATTTCTTCAGGATTTGCATTACCACAGCAGTTGGTTAGTGATAATGGTCCCCATTTCACATCAGGTGATTTCGAGATCTTTATGAAGAGGAATGGAATTTATCATATCAGGAGTGCACCCTATCACCCCCCGTTACCCTGCCACAAATGGATTCACAGAGTGGTTCGTTCAGTCAGTGAAGCAGGCCTTGAAAGCAAGTGTCTCAGATGGTAGTAGAGACTGTGATTTCACATGCTACTACAGGAGTTTCATCATGCTCTCTCTTTCTGTAGAGAAATTTAAAACCAGACTAGATCTGTTGAAACCTGATTATAATACCTATGTAGTCAGTAAAGAGGCAGAACAAAAGATAGCTCATGATCGTCAAGCACAAGACCATGAATGGTTTTCAGGACAGTCAATGATGGTGAGAAACCTAAGACCAGGACAGAGTGATTCTTGAGTGCTTTGGGCTGTTGTTTTATATGATCTAAACTAGAGAACATCAATTCTGTAAATTTTAATCACCTAAAATAAATGAAGGATTCAGAATGAAAGGATCATCTATCTTCTACTGAGTTTGATGTAGTTCCTGATTGGGAGATCCAATCCAAAGGAGTTAGGATTGATTGTTTCACTGCAGTCACCTGAGAGAGAGACTCTATTGCAAGAAACCATTTCAGATTTATTGGATCGTGTTACTGTGGACACTTTGCCGAATGTGCCTGTCCTGTCTGATCCAATTATTATCCCTGTTCGAAATTATCCTGTTCGAGATCAACATCCACCTGATCGATACTCATGAACGACCTCTTATGAAGAGTTATGTTTTGTATTTAGTAAGGAGTGTGGTTCTGTGAGATCCCTATTATAATTATGATATTCATCAGTGTGGTTTAGTTGTGACATGTAATGTCATAGTCATTCCTGTATGTTGTGTATATTCGGCATTGCATGTGCATTAACAATCGGTCTGTTTTAGTATACCAATAAAGTATCTATTAGTTGATGGATAGTGATATAACAAGGATACCACAGTAACAAAAAAAAAGTGACACAATATACATACATTACAATAACTTTCACATAATCAACTTGAAATTGTATTCTCTTGACATTTAGACTAGATGTGCTAGTCATCAGGAATTCCTGATGAAGGCTAGAGCACTAGTTGAAATGTCAAGAGAGTACAATTTTAAGTTGGTTATTGAGAAGTTTATTGTAATATTATTATGTCAACTGAGAGTCCATTAAGAATATGCATGTACATTGTTTTCTGATATTTAGGTTTCTCTTCCTTTACTAAATTTTAGTATCCTTTTTTTTAACTATGCAGCTATTGTGTTTGGGTTTGTTCAAACAAGTTACAAAGTGGATGAAGGAAATGGAACTGTCAGCTTAACTGTTGTAGTTATTTCTGGATCTCTCAGCACTGATGTTCTAGTTACACTTGGCACTGCAGATGACCAGGCTACTGGTAAGAAACTCTGCATTACAGATCTAATACTGCAGGTCTGTTGCGATTATGAACTAAATGGAGAATTCATCCTTCAACAAACTAAATTTTTTGTAAGGTTTCTATTACACAATCACCGGAGGTGCCCAGGAACATACTGTACTCATCATAAATCTACCATCTTCGCTTGATACCAATTGAACAATTTTCCTGTTCTTGACCATGTTATTCAAAAGCATAAGGCACAGATCAAAACTAGACACATGTCAGGAGCAAGAAATTATAATTATAATTTTCGTGGTTTCCAGAAATCATTTGTAAACAGTTTCCATAAGTATTTTACAATTTCAGTGACACACTTATTCCACTTTCACTCTCCTTGTTTCCCTCCCTTACTTATCTAATATGTTCAGCCAATTCTGGTGAAGACTATGACACCTTGCTTACAAACATGACATTCTCAAGTTCTGTATCAAGTCAATCAGTAGACATTATCATTAACGATGATGAAATACATGAAAATGACGAACTCTTCAATGTATATATTTTACCTTCAATGAACTCAAGAATTCAGTTTAATCCAAGACAAGCTGATATTCTAATCATGGACAATGATGGTAAGTGAAGCATAAAGTGATTTCTACTTGCAATGCCATGTAGTAACTATTGTGTAGATTCTAATTGTCATATATATAACACCCACTGGTGGCAGGGTTCACTGCCAGCACCATAAATATAAAAGGTGTGGGTAAATTTAAAACAGTAGATTCACTTTATTTTAGTCTAACCCAGAAGGCTTACTCTTCAGTGCCAAATTTAGTGTTAAGCTTATTTTAAATTATGGAGGTGTAATTCTGTCAGTGTGACTTGAAATCCCCTTTTTTCCCCATGAATTAGGGAGATGTGTACAAGTAAAATAGAGAGGGAGGGATTCGACAACTTTTCCTAGATTACATTTTGGACCTTATTATGGACCACTTTTCCTGGACTACTTTGCTTCCTCTCTCACTTATCCTTCATGAAATCAAATAACAAAAAGGTCCAGAGAAAGTGCTCTAGAGAGTGAACAGGGAAAATCAATCCAAATCTCCGACTCTTTGTACGTCCATAGCTGAGAAAGTCCAAGCACGTGTTGTCTATGTATACAAGTCATGCGTGCAAACAAATTACAAATTCACATGGATATCTTGCCTTATTAAACATTTATTCAATGGGTTCAGTAGAGAAATGGAATGGTAGAGGGTCGTGGGGAATATTGTCTATCCCTTCCATTTCCTTCAAGTAAACTATATGAACATATTGTTGTAGAAATTACAATTGGAATGGACATGAAGGGAATTACAATCAATGAAGGTGTAGGGATGATGGAGCTATGTGCCAGTGCACTTGGAGACCCAAAGCGAGAGGTAGTGATTTCTGTATTATACCAAGACAGAGGAGCAGTAGGTGAGTGCAACATTGCGACATCTGTATTTACAAACATAATATTATGATCTCATTATTCCTGATGAAGACTAGACCATCTAGTCGAAACATTGAGAGAGTATATTTTCAAGTTGTGTTGAGAAGGTTATTGTTATTATTGAAATCTGGTTACATCATTTTATGACTATTATGATTGAACTATATAAGTGACTTTCCATTTCTGTGTTAATAATTCAATTTCCCCCTTTATATTTTTAAATTAAGCCAACAGGAACAAAAAGGGACAACTATTGCACTTTGCAAGCTACTCTTCTGTCATAAGGTTGAGTTTGAGAAGAGAAACTGAATGTGACATGACATCTGCTCGTCAGATGATCATTCCTCATCAGAACCACATTTAAAATGGCCTTACCTTAAATACACACAGACACAACATTCAATTACACTTTGCACCTTTCTGTCATAAGATCGAGTTCTAGAGGAAAAGCAGAGCTTGACAGGAGATAATGTTCATTGTTTGCCACATCAGGGAGTACACCAGCACTTGCTTTCCTATATTGATTTGAACCATATTTCAAAAAGGCTGATACCTTTAAATGCATAGAACTCATACCTCAGCTGAAACTCATTCGGCAACTTCTAGTGGCTTAGACAGTTGTTTTAGCTGTTATTAACTCTACCAATGTACCTTGAATCATGAATCCTTCATGAAGGTGGTGAACTGACATACCTAATTTTTTACGTGTAAAAAAACTTAAAAATCCATCATCAAGGATCGATCCATTTATGCTAGTGTACTCCTGATATGGTTTGATTAAAATTTTAAAATGTGAATGTCAAAAATCCAAAAAAGTACACATAATTCAGCTCAAATTTAGCAGATTCTTAGCTGCCTAAATGATGATCTCGGGCCCTACTATATATCTCCAAACAAGATTCGCAGCATACCTTAAATTCTTTACTAAAATATTGTTTTAGAATGAAATAAACAACTTTAAGCTCATTATTAGATTACTCTCTACCCCCTTCAATAACACAAGTCCAGTAGGTCGATTCATAGAAAGTTTTGTGCCTGAAGTCACCAAATATTCAAATCCATACCCACTATTCACCTGTTTCTCAATTGCAGAAAAATGCCATGGGTAAGCTTCATCATGTGAGTAAGTTCATCAATGAGACAATCAAGCTAGCTCATATGAATCCTCATTATAAGTAGAACAAATGAACCATGCTCAGTTTAGTGTTTAATTTGTGTAATTCCTCATCCTGGAGATCTGTTACCAAGTTCAGGCTATCTCTACCAAAAACATTTTTCTTTTAGGAGTTCAGTGCAACTGTTATCAAGTCCTTATAGCTGCCTCTATATGGGTTTAATCAATAATAACAGCAAAACATGGTGAATGCTGATAAGAAATGAGCTCTAAATTAGCTAGAATCCCAGTTGGACTTTGCATAACTTGGACTCAGACAACAGTGTGCTATCCACTGCTCAATTTATTTTATACAAACAGTATAGAAACAAAAAATTCATGAAGCCAGAAAAAAAGAAAAGACTGGCATTCAAAATAAAGGAGTCAAGACTATACCCATGTGCGGTCACAAATAGTTTCATGGTTTCTCCCATATGCCATCTTCGGTGTTGTGGAGGTAAATATACTAAAAGCTTCAGAACGAGTAATTGAGGATTTTGAGTGCCATTGAAAACCTTATCTAAACATTTTCCCCATTTCCCCCCATCACATTGGAGATTTTCAGTTTGGTGGGCTCAAGTGGCCATTAAAGTCTTGTGCACCAATATTACTCGCTGTAATGAATGGTGATGATTTTAAATGGTAAAAGTTTCTTTAACTGGTTGTAGTTTACATAGGTTCTTTTTGTACAACCTTGTGTTTGTTAATGCATTGGTACACTTGCTTTGTTTCTCTGTATAACCATAAAAACATTTTTGTTACTATCTTATTTATGCATCTTTGTTCTTAATGTTTGCCTACAGTTAGTCCATTCAAATGGCAAAAGTTGCAGTACAATGGTCAACAGGTTGAAGGGATTTTTTTACCTCAACCAGCCTAGGTTATGCAGTGTTTATAAGCAGAAAAAGCAGTGCCTCAGTTGATAACTAAGAATCTTTACGTTGCTCTCAACAAACTCTCAGTTGACATAATGAAATTAGAATGACCTCAATTATCATCTTGCAATTTACTTTAGTCTTCATCAGGGAACAAGGCTAGAAGCATCAAGACATAAAATCGAGGAATATAACCTAATTTTGGTCGTTGGGAAACTATGTCAACTGAGTGTTTGCTGAGAATATAAACATTGTTTATTAGTTTTTGTTGCTGTTTCCTACATTGGAGTAGAGTGGTGGATAACTACATTACTGTCTAACTGCAAAGTCCAACTCCAAACTTCTGGGATTCTAACTCTTGATTGTTCACTGACCCTCTCATAATGATGAGGACAATTTCAGCTAGCTTCTCAGTCTTGGTTTAGTAGCCTTTAGATCATCTTCATCATCTGTAATGTCACAATGACCCATTACTTGCAGATGTTGTTTAGTCACATGACAAGAGGATTGCAGGAAGATCCAATCTGAAGTATCAGTTGAGTGAGGCACTAGGCTCAATGGCCTCCTTCTCCTTCTGCTAGTTTGGTTTTATCTCTTGGAGACTTTTGTCCCACTTGATCCTGAGGAGCATACCAAACATGTGTTCTGCCACTACAAAGAAATTCTTGAGTTTAGTATTCTTGTGTTCTTTCATAATTGATAGCCGATTCACCTATGCAAAACTTATCTGTGGCATTCATTGATAGAATTACACTTTTTTTAAATAGGGATAGAGTCTTCAGGTTGAACAAGCTGCATTCTGAGCATATTAAATGGCAATAGCTGATTTTCAGATATAAAACATAAGGGAGGTAAACAAAATTGTCATTCTCTTCTTAATTCTTGTCAGATTTTGCAAGATAATTATTCAATGATTAAACATCCAATACAGAGAGTTTGCTTATAATATATATGACATGGAAGATTCTAAAAGGAAACTGATCTAAGCTAAGACATAATACATGTGTGCTACAGTTCAACATGATCGAAGAGGCAACATATGAGATCACACCTACAGAAGAGATCTGGTGGTGTAAATCAATTAGCTCTAACTAATGTATTACATTTGGCTGTACATCCACTACACAAATCAATACATATACTATCTCATTGCTATTGTTGACAGCATCTAGTAGGTTCAGCTACAGCATTCTTCAAGGACTTGGTGACATGTAAATCAATTACTACACTGATTTTAAATAGCAGAATGCAAAATGATTTAAAGCAGTAAGGAGTCTTTTAAGTGCTCACAATATATTCATATTTCTTTACATGGCAGAGATATATAATAACTTTCTCATCAACTGCTTCCTGATGTTTCAGCTAGATGTTCTAGTATTAGCATTCATCAGGAATAATGGTAATAGTGATATTTAAATCTTCATACAAGAGTCAGACATCTATTAGGAATGCTTACATGTGACATACTGGCAGTGATCATAACACTCGTATGATTTTTTTGATTACTTCCAAGCAAATAGAAAATTACTAAATCACTTCAAATGAATACTATAAACTCTAGTTGTTCATTGCCCCATTTCTAATCCCCACCTGCAAGATGATGGGAACTTTGCTGCGAATAGGCATTTACTAAAAACTAGTGCTAAATAAAACATACTAACAGAGATGGAATAAAGTTTTAGTTGGAGAACAGAGGAGCTAGTTTCAAGAATCAATCGAAAGAGCTAATCTCTCAAGCCAGACTATGGAGGCTCATTACAAAGAGCAGGTCTAAGAAGGAGAAAGGGATGACCTCTCAAGAAAATGTTTTGATTGCCGGTATTACTAGAAATATGTTCGTATTCGGAATTATTTGGATATCCTCACGATGATAAGCTCCTTGTAGGCAAAGATGAGAACAGTACTTGTGACAGGCTCAATATTGGTATCCTTTATGGGACAGAAGTACAATCGTTAAGAACTTTCTAGGCTGTGGAGGAGTTTTCTATGCCGCTAGAATATTGGGGAAAGGATTACAAGTGTCATCTAAATGAGCAGCAAAAGATTTTTTGTGAAACAACTATAGACAATTGTAGCTCATAATACTAAATAGTAATTGTTATACTAGTAAACTTCTTGCCTCAAATATTTTGTTGAAATACATTGCCTGCACATAAACGTTAATTTTTAATGACATCAAATCAAGTGCTCCACAATAAGGAAGCCTAAATAGATGGTTTGTATGTCAATGAAATAGGTGGTGGACCAATTTTTGGTGTATTAAACATTAAGAGGATTAACAACCAAAGTTTATAGTATATGACTTGAGTGCTCAAGGTGACGTTAAATATTACATATTCTGGAGCAAATACTTATCATAGCAATATTTCTATCTATTTTCCCCTCTCCAGGTGGTAGCGATTTTGAAGCCAATATTGCCATGCTCACCTTTGCACCAAGAAAGCTGCAAGACTGCTTTAACGTAACCATTACTGATGACAATTTGTACGAAACTGCTGAAGAATTTTTTGTCAACATCACCACCAATGACACTCAAGTTACTCTTTCTCCTTCGTATACAGTCATTACGATCCTAGACAATGATGGTAAGAGAGACGAAAGTTTAGTATATCATTGTAATACTTTTAAGAGCATTCACAACTTGAGGACTCCTATTTGCATGTTTTATCATTGGAAACCTTTAAAAAATTAATTAAGAAGTTTTATACTAGGGAGCGCGTTAGTGCACCCCACATCTTATTTTAAAGCTTCATCAAATGAACAGTTTATATCTCAGCTAATACTCATTTTGGCAGATTCATAGTAGCCTAATTGGAAGTTTTGCCCAATGAGATTGTGGATGATCTTTTTACTATTGGGGATCTTGAATCTACTGAGAGCTCAGTTGCTGGGCTCAAAGTGCACATGCACAAGTGTGTTTATTGATTTCAAGACCATTTACCGAATTAGGGTGTGTAATGTAAAGAGACACATATTAGTGACTGCAATGCATGACAATAGAATCTAACAATAATCTGCTTTTAGAGCCAGAAACATTTAGCATCTGCACTCATATGGCTATGGTTTGTATTCCATCAACCACAAACCTGTGTATTCTAGAAGAATTAATAGAACCTGGAACACTCACTAACACAACCCAGACAAGCCCTCGATCCTAGCCAACGTCAACAGTATTGGAGAGCACAGGTATACCTGGTCAACACTATTCCAGAAGGATGCACAGCAAAGACAAGATTATAAAACAAAGTAGTCGCAAATTTCAAAGCTAGAGAAGTCCAAGAATCTCAAGGCGGATATTTTGTCTATCTAATAATCCAAAGAGCACCTGCACAAGGCCTTCAAAAACCCAGATGTCTAGGCCCGAGGTTGTTACACAAGACGCATTACTACTTAACACCTGCCGCAAGACTATTCTGTTTTCAACAACTAATGAAGAGGTTATTGGACCTGAGAAGGAAAGGCCAACATAAACAAGAGATCGAGAGGCACAATGGATTTTCTTACCTTCCCTATCAATGAGGATCTAAAGCCCTAGAAAAAGCCGTTGTGCCCTTTCAATCTCACCTAAGGCCAGAGTGCTCAAACAGTCAGAAGAAAGGGATAGGTTGGCCACATTAGTTGTACTCCACTAGACACAATCATACCCATGCAGTAACCAGAAAATCGATGGTTCTCCCGTTTCAATAATGCCAGATCTACCTCTGATGTCAATTCTTCTTCTAATGCAAACTCTTATATTGTGCTATGGACACTATGACTAAGCACTACCAAATCCCCAAATAAGGTATGCTGATCACCTTGAACAATCAAAACATGTTGGATCAGGTTGGAGGAGGCAGCACCTGAGGCCAAATAGGCAGAAGGAGAAAGCTGCACTGCACACCGAATTAATATAATGGTGGCATTTCTGGTCTTGTGCCTATGTCTAAAAGAAATTGTCAATATCCTTCAGTAGGACCAAGAGGGTGATGAAATATTTGGGTATATATATCTGGTGGGACCTCAAAAACTACAGTGGATGGGGACTTCAGAGTTGTTTGTGGTGGATGCTTCATCTCTACCTTGTTTCACAGGTAGGGTTAGGCTGTGGTCTACTTCCAGGTGCTTACAGAAGTTATAGGATGCATACAAAGTGTCAAGTCCCAGAGATTTCCTCCTGGACAATGGCCCTGATGATAAGGTCTGTGCCCAGCTCTTGGCTGTTTCAGCTAAAGAGCTAAAGAGTCTGGTGCCTTGGCTTAATGCACTCCTTATTACAAGCATGGCCAGAGAATGGATGACAGCACTATCTCAGGGTGGCTGTTGGTCTCTTCTTGGGATCCACTCTTTGCCCAAGCCAAGCCAAGCCCAAACGGAGACCAACAGCCACCCTGAGATAGTCCTGTCATCCATTCTCTGGCCCAAGCTAGAAATGTGGAGTGCATTAAGACAAGCAACAGACTTGTCATTATTGCGGGGCTGAGAAGAGCTAGGGATGCTACTACCATCACTCAGTTATTAATGACATCTTCGTGCTTAACATCTGCATGAGTCCTCTCCAGGCTGAAACCAGATGGTGTAAACATGGTTCCATGGATGAAGGCATCCACATATTCATCAGGCAGGGTGGCTAAATTGAAGGCATCACATATTCATCAGCCGGGGTGGCTAAATTGAAAGGAAATACATATTCATCAGCCATGGTGGCTAAATTGAAAGGCATCACAGATTCATCAACCAGGGTGGCTAAATTGAAGGCATCACATATTCATCAGCTAGGGTGGCTAGATTGAAAGGAATCACATATTCATCAGCCATTAGTGTGGGATGCTACCTTCCCAGACACTTTGGCCCCTTCCCATCATGATATATGGTGCAGTGGCTGCTATGGCTGAGGAGTGAAAGGAAGCCAGGTACGGATTCCTGGACCATTCACCCCAGTTGCAATCGAGACATTGTGGCAAAATCCATGACTTTCCTGAAGGAACTGGGTCAACGAATCAGGCAAAGGATATGAGAGGTGAAAGCCAAGCTTACCTACCACAATGTCTCTCTGTGGCTATACCGAGAGGGAATGCTTTATCTCTTCTTATCAGTTGGGGGGGGGGGGGGGCTGTCATTATTAACAGTTATTTATTATTGTTGTGTATTTACTTTTATTATTCATTTATTTAGACAAAGACATGAATTGTCTATTTTATAATTTAGGTCAAACTTATTGCAATAATAATTACAACAATAATAATAGCAACAACTACAACAACAAAACAACAACAACAACAAAATAAACAATAATAATAATAAATTTCATACACTTCTGGCATACTCTAGTACAGTTAGATAAATGCCTAGGAATGTATGTAAATTATAACACCCATGGAACTTTTTAAACTGTATTAAACTCAAATAAGGTTAAACTATTTTTAGTATAACTCATGGTTGCAGGTAATGTTTACTGGTTATTTTTCTTGCATCAATTGCCTTCATTCCAAGCTTGTGGTGGTAGTGGCGTGATGTTTGGAAGGTAGCTTTTATACATGCAATAACTTTATAACAATTCTATTTGCTTTCACCTCTGTGTGTTGCAGAAGTCATTATTGGGTGGGAAATGACTGAATATACACAGTCAGAGTCAGATGGTCCAGTAGAGCTCTGTGCTGCGATTGTAAGTGGAATTCTTACAGTAACAATCGCTGCTATCAACATACAGCTTGTGGATGGCAATGCTGTCTCAGGTAATGATCTCTTACTGTTATATAAGCAACTACGATTCTGTGTACGAAATGGAGCACTTTAAAATGAGTTTCATGTTTTGTAAAGTAAAGTTTGTGTGTTGTGGTTGGAAGGTATTTATTTCATTTATTACGTGTTTGTGATTATAAAATGCTGATAGATCACAATTGTTTCAAGAAGATCCTTCTATAAATGATGTTAGTGAATTTATTTAGTAGCATAATAACATAATAAACATCAAATATGCCAGAAAATGGTAAAGTAGGTATTAGTAGATTAAAAAATACATAGGTGCGAGTTATTGCTTGACTGACCCCTCAATGCTACCAGTGTGTTTGCTGATCTTTCTTCATCCTTTACAACCTCTGACAGTGCAACCTTCACTTCTCTCCACCTACCAATCTTTGCTGCTCTCTCCTCATCCCTTACATATCTGGCAGTGCAGTCCTCAGTTGCTTTCTTCTACAGGTATTGGATGCTCTCTCCTCATCCCTTGTGCTTGCTGAAATTTCTGCTCTGTGAAGTATCATTTGTTCTGGGATAGATCCTCAGTTTCTCTGTTGGTCTTCACTCCCTTTGTCTTTCCTAGTCAACTTTTCTTGCAGTTTCTCATGCAACTTTTCTTGCAGTTTCTCATGCACTCTCACTAATTTCTCTTTCTGGATCTCCCTTCTGCAGTTCTTACAGACCATATCGTTGTTGTTCAGCATTGTGTAGCTCACAGAGTGGCCATTCTTTACTTTCTTCAGGACCCTGTATTAATCATGATGTAAACAGATTCATGCTAGTCCCGATGAAGGTAATCTATAAGCGCAACACAATAACGAATGGATGGATAGAGGATCAATGGACAGACAAGAAGCATTTTTATTATAGAATTTAGTGTATTACATGTTGTATAATATATTGTGAATAGATCTTCATGTGGTAGCTGTTGCCATATAAACCCTTATTATCCTGTTTTCAGATTTTCTAACTAGTAAACATTCGTGGCTTTGTTCTGCTCTCTGTAGGTGATGATTATGGTGACCCACCATCTAGTAGTTTCTTTGCATTCAATAGCATAACCAATGTTCGCATCTGCATCACAGTTGATATAGTGGATGATAATTCTTTTGAAAATGATGTGGAGAATTTCTTTGCCAACATGGAACGGGCATCCAATGGACCCCGAGTCATCATCAACGGATCCCAAACTAAGATACAGATCATCGATGACGACAGTATGTTCTAACCATTAAGCCTCCATGTACTCTTGAGTAGTATAATTCCCATGTACACTGCATGCATTACCCACATATATTAATTATCCTACAGGTATGAACATATTGTGGATCATGAACCTAGTAGACTCAGTTGTGCCTACAATATCTTAATCAGAATATAATCTCCATTACTCTTGTTTAGTTGTGTAATGCGCATTGTCATTTCCTGTATGTTGTGTATATGCGCAGCATTGCGTGTGCATTAATAATCAGTCTGTTTTAATCCCAAGAAAGAATTGTAATCACCTAACCGATAGCTAGTGTTATAACAAGGATATTACAGGGTGTTATGAGACTGGATTATGGCTTGAGTAGAGTTGTATGGGCAACTGAGAGAGTTTAACCTCTGAGAAGATCTCCAATTACCTCGAACGAGTAAAGCTCTATATAGAAGCAAATGAAGTGAGGGATGACAAGAAGGTTGCTGTGTTACTAACAGTAACCTGGCCAAGCAGTTATGCCATACTGCAAGGTTTGCTAACCCCAGGGTTTTTAAGAACTTCTAGGAGCACTTAAGGCTCATTATGAACCCAAACTATTAGTTATTGCTGAGGGATATCATTTTTACAGAAGATGTCAAACGCTTCGGGAAAAAAGAGTTGATTTTGTGGACCTAAGACACCTACCACTCATAGCGGTCAGCAGGAGCTCTCTATGTTCACAATAGGAGGAGTAGCTGCAGGGATAAATACTGTTCAGATTGAGACAACAGACCACTCTTGATGGAAGTTAGTAGTACTGGATAAGCTGTCTCTAGTCTGTCTTGAGGCCCAACTTTCCTGCAACAAAGCTGCAACACATCATCACTATTTTTGAAGACTTATACTGGAGAAGTCATGCCAGTAGTAGGGAAGCTGATGGAAGATGTTGAGTTTGAGCACAGGATACAAAGTAGAGCCAAGTCATTATTAAAGGCAAGGGACCAAGTTTGTTAGGGAGAAGCTGATTAAGTCATATTCAGCTAGATTGGAAGAAGATTGCCTCAATCTCATCCCTTCACAATCCAATGGGAGACATTAATGTTTTGTCAGAAGATCACAGTGAGGTATTGTAGATGAGTTGGGTACAAGTAAGTCATTCAAGGCTAGGTTAATGATGCATGAATCAGCCAAGCCCAAGTTTTGTCGAGCAAGACAGGTTCCCTTTGCTTTGAGAAATACAGTAGAAGAGGAACTTGACAGACTATAGAAGGTGGGAGTGTTGGAGAATATTTAGTTTAGTAAGAGGACTACACTTGTTGTAGTTACTAAGAAGAGCAGTTGTGTGAGGTTGTGCAGGGATTAGCTATAGGATCACAGCTATGGATGTGGAGCAATACCCTCTGCCTTGTTCTGAAGATATATTTGCCACTTGCTGGAGGGAAATATTTTTCAGTTTCGGATTTATCCTGTATCAGCAATATTTTCTTGAGGATGAGTCATGCAAATTTGTTACCATAAACACTCATTGTGGTCTTTATAAGTAAGACCAGGTTACTGTTTGGTGTTGCATTGGCTCCAACCATGTTCCAGAAAACAATGGACATGATCCTTCAAAGGGATTGGTGGAGTTAAGTGTTACATTGTTGATTTGCTTAACCGAGGGCTAGACTTATGAAGAGCACTTGAAGAACGTAGACCTAGAGGCCCAAGCAGTATTTGGTGGAAGGAGAGGTGCACATTTTAAGTCCTATTGTTGATTTTTGGGGGTCATAGTGATGAGCAAGGTTGTCATCCCTTGGGGAACAAGCTTCAAGCTATTAAGCAAGCCCTAGTACCTAAGAATGTTACTAAGTTGATATCATTTTTAAGGTGTTATGGTATCAAATTTTTCCGCTCTTTTGCATTATCTAACACTTGTTGCAAAAGGAAACCCTGTGGAAGTGGACTCTGAAATGTGAAGCAGTTTTTCAGGAGACTAAAAAAACAGCTGGTATCCTCATAAATTTTGGTGCTTTTTATTCAACCTTACCCATTGTGTTGGCAGGAGATACTTCAGCATATTGGGTATGAGTTGTGATTTCTCACATTACCTCTGATGGACAAGAAGACTCAATTTCTTTTGCTTCCAGAACATTGTTGAATGCTGAACAAAACTATTCTCAAGTGGAGAAGGAGGCAGTATCGCTCATCTATAGAATAAAGAAATTTCATGCATATTTGTGTGGTCGCAAGTTTATTCCAGAAACTGAACATAAACCTCTAACAGTCACTTTTGGGTCTAAGAGAGGCATACCCGTGATGGGGCAGCATGATTGCAGAGATAGGCTATACAACCATCAGCATATCGTTATGAAATCAAATTTTGACCAATGCAAAAACATGATAATGTTGATGGTCTTTCATGGCTGCCATTGGATGAAAGGCATTTGGAAGGACACTATTAAGAACCAGGATTTTTCAATATATCTCAGCTCAGAATTGAAAACTTGCACATGAACAGATAAGGTTTTCAGTAAAGTTTTTCTTTAAATGAAGGATGAAGGCCACAGCAGGTGGTTAATAGTTGCAAGAAATGTAGGGATGAGATCTCGATAGAAGTTAGTTGTTTTGGGGATTATGAGCTATCATACCTGAAAAGACAGCACTATCTCAGGGTGGCTGTTGATCTCCATTTGGGGTCCACTCTTTGCCCAAGCCTAGCCAAGCCAAGCCCAAATGGAGACCAACAGCCACCCTGACATAGTCCTGTCATTCATTCTCTGGCCCAAGCTTGAAATATGGAGTTCATTAAGACAAGCAACAGACTTGTCATTATTGCGGGGCTTAGAAGAGCTAGGAATGCTACTACCATCACTCAGTTATTTAATGACATCTTGCACTGTGCCTTAACACTGCACATGTACTCTCCAGGCTGGAACCAGATGGTGTAAACATGGTTCCATGGATGAAGGGCAGGCCATTGGTGTGGGTGTTGGCAGGAGATACTTCAGCATATAGAGTATGAGTTGTGATTTCTAACATTACCCCTGATGGACAGGAAGACTCAATTTCTTTTGCTTCCAGAACATAGTTGAGTGCTGAACAAAACTATTCTCAAGTGAAGGAGGCATTGTCGCTCATCTACGGAGTAAAGAAATTTCATGCATATTTGTGTGGTCACAAGTTTATCCTGGAAACTGACCATAAACCTCTAACAGTAATTTTTGGGTCAAAGAGAGGAGGCGCAGCATGATTGCAGAGATAGGCTATACAACTACTAGCATGTCGCTGCAAAATCAAATTTTGACCAATGCAAATATATGCCAATATTGATGGTCTTTCATGGCTGCCATTGGAAGGCGCCACTAGGATTTTTCAATATTTCTCAGCTGGAGTGTTTACTGTCACCTCCACAGAATTGAAAACTTGCGCATCAAGAGATAAGGTTTTCAGTTTCTTTACTACATGAAGGATGATGGCCACAGCAGGTGGTTAATAGTTTGGAAAGCTTACAAGAAATGTAGGGATGAGATCTCGATAGAAGTTAGTTGTTTGTTTTGTGGATTATGAGCGATCATACCTGAAAAGTGTCAGTCCAAACTTCTATAGCTTCATAAGGGAGACTCTGGCATGTCAAGGATGAAATCGACTGCCAGAAGCTACATGTGGTGGCCCGGGCTACACAAAGATATTAAAGAGTTAGCCCGAAGTCATGTAGCATGTCAGGTCAGTGAAGAATGTGCCAGCTGTTGTACCACTGAGACAACGGACTCGGCCAGGAAAGCCCTGGGAATGAGGTCATGTTGATTTTGTGGGACCATTCCAGAGAGCCATGCTGTTCGTGTTGGTGGATGCTCATTTGAAATGGCCAGAGGTCTACCAAATGTTGACCCCCATACCAGTAAGACCATATATGTGTTGGGACAGATTTCTTCAGGATATGCATTACCACAGCAGTTGGTTAGTGATAATCTCCCCCAGTTCACATCAAGTGATTTCTGGATCTTTATGAAGAGGAATTGAATTCATCATATCAGGAGTGCACCCTATCACCCCCCATTACCCTGCCACAAATGGATTCACAGAGTGGTTCGTTCAGTCAGTGAAGCAGGCCTTGAAGGCAAGTGTCTCAGATGGTAGAAGTCTTACCTAGAGACTGTGATTTCACATGCTACTACAGGAGTTTCATCATGCTCTCTCTTTCTGTAGAAAAATTTAGAACCAGACTAGATCTGTTGAAACCTGATTATAATACCTATGTAGTCAGTAAACAGGCAGAACAAAAGATAGCTCATGATCGTCAAGCACAAGACCATGAATGGTTTTCAGGACAGTCAATGATGGTGAGAAACCTAAGACCAGGACCAGAGTGATTCTTCAGAATTTGGGCTGACTAGAGAACATCAATTCTGTAAATGTTAATCACCTAAAAGAAGTGAAGGATTCAGAATGAAAGGATCATCTATCTTCTACTGAGTTTGATTTAGTTCCTGATTGGGAGATCCAATCCAAAGGAGGCAGGATTGATTGTTTCACTGCAGTCACCTCATAGAGAGACTCTACTGCAAGAAACCATTTCAGATTTATCGGATTACACTTTGCCGAATGTGCCTGTCCTGTCTGATCCAATTATTATTCCTGTTCGAAATTATCCTATTCGAGATCAACATCCACCTGATCGATACTCATGAACGACCTCTTATAAACAGTATTTAGTGAGGAGTGTGCTTCTGTGAGATTATTCAACAGTATGGTTTAGTTGTGAAGTGTAATGTCATGGTCATTCTCCTGTATGTTGTGTATATTCGGCTGCATTAATAATCGGTCTGTTTTAGTACCAATAAAGTATCTATTAATTGTTGGATAGTGATATAAAAGGGATGTCACAGTAATAATCTTAAAAGTGACATACATTACAATAACTTTCACATAATCAACTTGAAATTGACATTTCGACTAGATGTGCTAGTCATCAGGAATTCATGATGAAGGCTATAGCGTCTAGTTGAAATGTCAAGAGAATACAATTTCAAGTTGGTTATTGAGGAGGTTATTGTTATGTCAACTGAGAGTTCGTTGAGAATATGCATGTACATTGTATTCTGATATTTAGGTTTCTCTTTCTTTACTAAATTTTAGTATCCTTTTTTAACTATGCAGCTATTGTGTTTGGGTTTGTTCCAACAAGTTACGAAGTTGATGAGGGAAATGGAACTGTCAGCTTGACTGTTGTAGTTATTTCTGGATCTCTCAGCACTGATGTTCTAGTTACACTTGGCACTGGAGATGACCAGGCTACTGGTAAGAAACTCTGCATTACAGATCTAATAAACTGCAGGTCTGTTGCAATTATGAAATAAATGGAGAATTCATCCTTTACATAACTTCAACAAACTAAAATGTGGTAAGGTTTCTATTACATAGTTACTGGATGTGGCCATGAACATAGTGTACTCATCATAAATCTACCATCTTCCCTTGATACAAATTGAACAATTTTTCTGTTCTTCACTGTTATTCAAAAGCATAAGGCACAGATCAAAACTAGACACAAGTCAGGAGCAAGAAATAATTATAATTTTTGTGGTATCCAGATATCATTTGTCAACATCCATAAGTATTTACAATTTCAGGGATGCACTTAATTCGACTTTCACTCTCCTTGTTTCCCTCCCTTGCTGTTCTAATATGTTCAGCCAATTTTGGTGAAGACTATGACATCTTGCTTACAAACCTGACATTCTCAAGTTCTGTATCAAGTCTATCAGTAGACATTATCATTAACGATGATGAAATACATGAAAATGATGAACTCTTCAATGTATATATTTTACCTTCAATGAACTCAAGAATTCAGTTTAGCCCAAGACAAGCTGATATTCTAATCATGGATAATGATGGTAAGTGAAGCATAAAGTGATTCCTACTTGCAATGCCATGTAGTATATAACTATTGTGTAGATTCTAATTGTCATATATATATCACCCACTGGTGGCAAGGTTCACTGCCAGCACCTTATACATAAAAAGTGTGGGTAAAATTCAAATGGTAGAAATATTTTATTCACTTTATTTTAGTTTCATGCAGAAGGCTTTTACTTATGGGGATGTAATTCTGCCAGTGTGACTTGAACTCCCCATTTTTTCCATGAATTGGGGAGATGTCTACAATTAAAATAGAGATGGACTACTTTTCTTGACTTACTTTTTGGACCACTTATTGGACCACTTATTATGGACCACTTTTCCTGGACTACTTTGCTTCCTCTCTAACTTATCCTTCATGAAATCAAAAGGTCCAGAGAAAGTGCTCTAGAAAGTGAACAGGGAAAAGCAATTCAAACCTATAGCTAAAAAGTGCTCTAGAAAGTGAACAGGGAAAAGCAATTCAAATCTATAGCTACTACAAGACTTAACATAAAGTGGCTATACTAAGCCATGCAGAGGTTGGCCACCCATGGGCAGACAACACACAAGTCAGACTAGCCTTACCCATTATTCCCAAGATAATTGATTGAAACAGCATCCTGACCATGTGGAAATTCCTGTGCAGTGGAAGCTTCCCATCATTCACATCGGAGGAAGTGCAGTGAGATTATTTTATTTGTAAAGGAAGTTTCTTAGGATGGACACTCTCAATTTACTGTCCACTGTACAAATAATGTATTATTCAGTCAAAATCCTTGAACAATATCTTAAAGCACTTACAGATAGATTCATTGGGTTGAACCCACAGCTAGTGCCTGTCCTATGCACCAAACTAACTGCATAGATATGCTCCCCACACCAGGATATGTGCGAGGATCTGTGCAAATGAACATGCATGGCGAGAACTTGGAAGATGACACCTTGTGATAGTCAATGCATAGCAAAGTACTCTTGGTGTCACCCATATGATATGCACATTGGATCAGCCTTCCAAAGCGGTGTTGGGTATTTGGTGCAAGATCCCAACAGATCCATGATGCTTGCTTACAACTTTTACAAAATGACACCATATTCACACCTGATGTAAATATGATGAATTTCTCACCAAAACAATGCCATTATTATAGCTACTACATCAATAAATGTAAGCATGCTACACGATGGAAAATGAACAAAATCTCTCTCTTCCACCAGTTCCATAGACTAGAGAATCAATACCTAATTTATGCAACAAGTGACAGCAGGCAAACATCACCCATGCATAGCTAATATGCCCAGGTTTGTCTATTAGTTTCAGTAGCCAATTATTTTCTTCTAGAGAACTCCTTTCTCTCCAGAAAAATTCTGTTGTTCCTTTATCTGTGGTCTGCTTTTGCTATTAGAGCCTAATGCTTTTTTAATCAATCAACTTCTTATAATCATATTCGTGCCTATTTGGTTTGTTGCTAAGTAGCCAAAATTTGGTTCTTCTATGCATACCAAACACCTTGATACTCCATAAGTATCGCTGAATTGTTCTACAAGACCAGCTAAAATTGATGCGAAAAAAGGTTTTACTTCCCATTTCTTATAATGATATTGACAATAATTTGGTTTGTTGCTAAGCAACCATAACTTGTTATGATGCCTATCAGCTATCAACTGATATATAGTTGCTAGGTACCTTTCTTCATCATTTGCAAACCACTTTTCAAAAGCCAGGATCTGCCACTGATAATCTTGCATAATATTGTAGCAATATCCCCCATACTACACTTTACTGGTCAAACCACTTAAAAGTAATTTCAATTGCAGAAGTCAACCCCACGGCTGAAGTCCACCAAACCAACTCGGGTGTCTCAATCTGCCGAGCTGGTTGTACTGCAGGTTTGATAGTTACCTGTGCTGCATTAGCTGGTGCACTGCAGCATTCTTGAGAAGCCAATACAGCCAAAAACAGAGAAACTCTTGTCCACCTCATTGCTTGTTGTAAAATAATTTTGGCGACACATTCACTCTTTAATATAATTATCCTATAATGGTAGAACACATACAATAATATTCATTGTTGTTTCATTTCCTCCAATTTAAGATTTATACTCTACTAATTAGCATCTATATATTTTTATATTTCAATGGCATTCCTTTTGTTGATCTTGCAAGCATTAATATGATGTGTCCCACATTTTCCAGATTGAACTGTGCCACAGAAAGTTTATACACTACAAAAAATGATCCTGACCACCTGCTTATTTTGTTGGACCATTTATGCAGCTGTAAATCGCAGAGTGCACCTTATATCATTTGGCCCATTTTTTTTTTTAATGGCAGACTCTAAAATCCCCCCCCCAAATTAAAGTTCATACTTCATGTCTGCAATTTCTTAGAAATGTAAATGGAAACCAGACTCCAGTTATATACAAGATGTCTTCAGAATGCCAATTTAACCCAAAGTATTGAACTGACAGTGCAACGTGCTTTTAAAAAAAGATTAAATTTTCTTTAAGGGATCTTAATACATAAGTTGCATAAAATAATCCATTCATTTTGATTGCATGATGACTCAAGATGTTCGAGTGTACATCTATACATGACTGCTCCATTTCTGTAATGTGACAAAAAGGCTTGGGTACAGTGCTGTTTGCAATCAAGCTACCTCACATGCTGTCTTACATCTAGAATAGAATTGAGAAGACAGTTGTTCTCACTCCAGAGAAACAAAGAAAAGAAATAGCTTTTCCTCTACCAAAACATCTGCTGTGGGTGGTAAAGTTCTCCTGTGCAACTGTCATCCAAGTCCTTTGAGAAGACTGTAGCCGACACCTAATGGATATAGGAACAGTATGGTGTGTGTGTGGATATTTGTGTAATGGAGAATGTGGTATAAATTGGTGGTCAACAGTCCAACAATAACAACAAAGCAAGGAATATATTATTTGGTGTACAATAACAATAACAAGAAGGCTAGAGCACCTAGTCAAAATGTTGAGAGAATACAATTTCAAGTTGATTAATGAGATGGTTATTGTAATGTTATTATGTCAACTGAGAGTTCATTGAACCAGTTTAAAAGCTCTGGAATTGAGGTTAGGTATAGTCCTCCAATGCTCAATAAAAGGGGGGAAATTAAAACAGAAAAAAATAAAGACAACTATATTGTATCGACTTGCCAAAAACAAGATTGTATCCATGTGGACCGCAACCAGTTAGATGACCCTTTACCATTTATATAATGTCTTTGCAAACACCAAGCATGCACCATCAGAATTTGGTTTGTATATCTGTCACATGAGTGGGTATGATATCCATGTCCAACTTGCATATGAAGTGTTCTGTCTCATCTGCTTCCTTTGGCTTCGCTCCTTGAGGAAAAGGCTGCAATCTAGTGTTTATTGGCCCAGACAGGACAACTTTAGAAAACAAGTCACACCTTGGCCAACAAAGAACCATTATTTGGAGCCACCAAAACTGCTTTAATAGGTTGCATTTAGTCAGGTTTTTGAAAAATAGGTAATTGAAATGTGGGGTGCTTTGGGGATGGAATTTAAAGCTGGTGATGGACACAAACCTTACCAAGTATTTTCTTGCCTGCACTTGGATGGTGATGGTCACAAATTTGCTAGAGTTTTTTCTTGTCTTAGTTTGTCTTGGTTGGTGAAAGACACAAACTCAACAGGTTTTTATGGTAACTGACAAACTCATGGAGTTTTTGTTTGTCTGCTTCTACAGGAAATCCCTTGGACGGTAACTTTGCCCCTCGGCATGTGACATAGTCGGTGTGGACAGGATCTGCATGACTTCTGGAGTGACCTAAGTTCTGGTTGGTAGACCTCAGTGTGGTTATGTGTTAAATTGACCCCATAATAGAGAGAGTAGCAGGCTCAGTTTTGTGAAAGTAACATGAGCCACAAATACTATATACTCTCTGTACAGCTTTAAAAAAAGTATTTTTTTCCAATGTTTCAACCTACATACTTGGTCTTCCCTCAGACTAAAGTATCTTTGCCAAAGCACATGGTTGAGAAATATTGGCCCAAAAAACTTAATTTTAGGATGATGGACACTATTAGCATCTGATAATATCAGCGGAAAATCCAATTCAAACTCTTTTTTGACATCCTTACTCCACTGCCACCTTTTTTGATGGACTTCTCACTGCTGCTGCAGCTCTGAGGGGAGCAACTTGAAGACCAGCAACACTCAAAACTACTCCAAGACCTTATCTAATATATGCTGGTCACAACTATTGGTTATGATCACAGTAACATCATATAATTATGTCCTTACCCATAACTATGTCTCGAAAAATAATCAACCCTACAAAAGCTGGTAGACCAACTCTACATTACATACACTGTATCTGTGGGGTAATGGTAAAATGCATAACATTTTGTGATTTCGTCCATCTACCTTTGGATTGGTCTGATGATCACAAAAACCGATTAGCATCTAACCTTGGTAAAGAGATTTTTACAAGAAAACTGGCTGTGTATTTGCATCTCTGGGTGTTGTTCTATTCTGCAAGAGGTCTGTCAGGGAGCAGCCTGACAACTTCTGGAGGTAACTGCATAATTACATCAGCTAGCTCACCAGAGGCCACCTCAAATGGGAACAAATACCAAGACCATATTTTAAAAGACCACAAGATGTAGTGGAGCCTTGAGAGGAAAAGAGAATGATAACAAACCACAAGTCTGTGAAGTAGGAGAGAAGCTTCTATGAGCTTCCTAGCCTTAGGCCAACCAATCATACCAGTCCATGAAATGGAAGAGGACCAAATGAACTATATACATTATATATAATAATAAAACATGATTAAGGGAGAGAGTGCCAGAGTCAGAGCTAGTTCTGTATTGTACATCTTTTCTGTAATAGCATTGTACAAAGTGTGTTTTCCTTGTGTACAAAACTATTACTGTTAACTATCAACCTGATAGTGGGAGTGTATATAGTTGTGGTCCTACTAGGTCTCAGACAGAGAGTTGGGCTCAGAAATATTCATATAAGTGGTACAAGTGAGTCTCAAATCAGAGTGAGAGAGAGAGACAATTTCCGACATTGGTGGCAGTAGTGGGATCTCAATAGTGAGATCCTGGACCAGAAGAAGGAGCTATTCTCTCAGACAGAGAGAGCTAAAGTAGCCAGTATATAGCCAGAACAGGGGAAACAGTCCAGAGTAACCTAGAGGACTTGTGAATCAATACCCCAAGTCGCAAGTTTTCAAAGTGTTTTGGTTGCTTCTTCAACCAATAATTGGTAAAGAATGTCTGAAGAACGGAGAGAGCGAGAGACACGTCGCCTCCAAAATGCTATCCCAGAACCAGAACCAGAACCAGTCCCAGGTCCAATAGAACATTTCTTGGATGGTTGGCAGAGAATAGAGCTTGCCAGACCTGAACGGGAAGAAAGGAAGGCTAAGCAACAGACAGCTGAGTGGGAGGCTAAACTGCTACAAGTGATAGGAGTAAGTGCCTCTCCCTACAGCCAGGTTGACCATACATAAGTTCCGGGAAGGAGTCGATGACATGGGTGCCATCCTGAAACATTTGAGGTGACAGCCAGAGCTGGACGATGGCCAGAAGAACAATGGACCATTTTCCTATGTGTAGCATGCTGTCTGGAGCCGGTCTGACTGCAGTGACAGCAATGGCAGCAGAAAGCCAAGCTAACTATGCAGCAGTCAACTTGGTACTCCTCAAGAAGTACCATATTACCACCAAGTCATTTAAGTCATTGTCCGTCACCTCTCAAACCACACTCTTGGTCACAAGTAGGGTGGTGGACTAAACAGACCAGAGAGACTACCTGGAGGTGAGAAACCCCGATGGAGCCCAAGATATGCATCTTTCATCTCTCTCTCTCTCTCTCTCTCTCTCTCTCTCTCTCTCTCTCTAGCAGAACCAAGGACTAACGATCCCTACCGACCAAGGACAGATACAGAAAAGGGGACCCAAGCTCGATTCCCACCTCGAGATACAAGGGACATCGAGTGCTTCCATTGTGGAAAAAAAGGACATATCCGGAGGGATTGCCGGGTGAAAATGGAAAATGCTCACTTTGGGCACAGCACACATATTTAGCCCAAATGGAGAGCTGTCCAAGTTAATGGGAAACCAGTGGTAGCTTTACTCGACAGAGGGTGTACGAATGGAAGTCGATCGTTGTATAGCCAATGATAGACTGGGGTGGAAGATATCTTACACTACAGTGAGTTCATGAAAGGTGTGGTTTCCAGCAGCCAAGATTCATCTACAGATTGATAAAGACATGTGAATTAGCAGTGGGAGTGTCCTCACACCTCACTATAGAAATGTTACTGGGACAGGACACGCCCAGGTTATCAAAGAAGCACTGGAAGATGAACAAACTACAGTGTAGGAGATGGAAAACACGGAGGCAACCAACCTCGAGGTGGGCATGAGTACCACAAGGGCCCAGAAAAAAAGAAAGGAAAAGGAAGAACAATCGATGAATGATAAACAAGCAAGAGATGGGTCAACTATTCCCATTCTCCGATGATATGTTCGAAACTGGTGTGGAGAAGACGCTACGCACCAAAAAGACCAATGGAGGAGAGCAGACCAACCTGGAGAGGATTTCACCGCCGCAGCTCCACTCCTTTCAGCTGCTGGATCCAACACTGGAAGACACGAGAAGGCATACTGATGGGGCTACAGTGGACTTCCTCTGGAAGCAAGGTTTGTCACTACATAAACCATATAGAAAGGGTGGTAACGATGTTGTTGTAGTTCCTCAAGTATGTAGAACAGAACTACTGAGAATGGAACACTGTTCGCTGATGGCAGGACATTTTGGACAAGATAGAACATTGGACACACTCTGAAGACAAGTAGACTGGCCACACCTGGTGAGGGATATCAAGAGAATGTGCTAATCTTGTCCTCTTTGTCTCAGAAAATAATACAACTATGGAAAAGTTTGGAAAAGTTATGACTGCAAAGAAAACATGTATGGAAATAAGCTGTCAAAGAGTTTATGATATTAGAAGTGGAGAAGACATCATGCCCATGTAGAAAGTTTTGAACTGGTTGCCCATTAGAGCAATATATTCAGGGCCATTGCGCAACCATCATGAATAGACACAGTGTAAATTTACGTCTGGTATGCGTGGTAGCCATTATATGCTGGCATACAACTTACCTCTTCGGTCACATAACTTTTGCATTTGAGCATCCAATGCTTTGTAGATACACATGAACTGGAACTGGGAAAAGTTTATTTTTATTTTTTAGGTACAGTCCTCCCTAAATTTAACCCTGAGAGGGGCCACCCAGCAGCCAGGTAAGTCAGGTAAGACCTATCCACAATATATATTGAACCACTCTCAAGAGCACGAACTTGAAACCACGACCACCATTGTTTATCATTCTTTGTTAATTTTTTTAAGCTATATATATTATTAATTGTTTGCAGTCTTATTTTTTATTGCCACATCTGTTCCACGGGCTGGACGCATCTGCAAGGGTATGGTTTGCATTGCATGGTGGATAGCTAGCTACCGGTATACATCTAACTCAAGTGAGCCTTAGCTTCTCATTATTCATGATGAAGGCTAGAGGGTCTAATTGAAACATCGAGAGAGTAAATTTCAAGTTGATTATTGAAAATTGTTATACATTTATAAACCAAACAGCATGGGGCTATTTAAGGTCAAAGATTTCTTGGAATTTACCTCAAGGCTTGTAATCTTTGCTGTGCTGTGGGTCAGATAATGATGGGCATGGTTTCATGTGCATATACACTCATCTCTAGAGATCCAGTAAGCAAGGAGCTGAAGCCCTAGTCTAGGGGGCATGGCATATTTCTGTTAACTATAAGAATTGCTTTAGATATTGAGCACAATGGACATTGAAAATTTGGCTCTTTTAGCTTAACAAAGGAAGACCCCTTACCTATTTACTAAGTTTTTTGACCAATTTTTGGGGGTGTTATTGATTAGCGAGACATGCAGCCACACTCTTATAATAATGATTTTGCTTTTGCTTAAAATATTTATTTTAAAAACTTGCTTATCTGTAGAAGCTAAGGTGTAATAAAATGGCCAAGGATTTGGAGGAGTCAATTTTGGAGATTGAATAATTTGAAACAGTTCTCAACCAACTTATATAATACATAAGGTGTCTTTGCAGAATTATCTGCTTTCTTCATTATGCAAGTCAGTTAGAGGCATCTATTAAAACAGAGCATGCAAACAGCTTGTTTACAGATCGATTCTCACATCAGTTCTTTCCACCACTATTAACAGCAAGGGCCACTTACATCGTATAAATATATATTATGTATATTTGTATGAAGTCAAAACTACATGATATTGAGGTATAAAAGAAGTATACTCTTCTCCCTCCACCTTGGTCCATTTCAAGAATAGTAGGCACTCACTTTTTTAGTTTAGCAATAGGATTTTTTGTTTAGACAGCTGAATTTTGAACCTAATGTTACAAGAATAGTTGGCACTTTTCATTTTAGGAATAAGAAGTTTTTTAGACAGCTGAATTTTTTGTTATAAGAATAGCAGGCACTTGTGCAACTTGGATCACCTTGTTCCCCTTGACATTATCCTTGACATTATCCCTTTTGCAGAATAGAACAACACCCAGAGAGGTCTAATACACAGCCAGTTTGCTTGATAAAATCTTTTTGCCAAGGCTAGTCAGTTTTTGTGATCATCAGACCATTCCAAAGGTGAATGGACGAAATCACAAAATGTTTGCATTTTACCATTACCCCATAGATACATGTATATATGTGTATGTAATGTAGAGTTGGTCTACCAGGTTTTGTAGGGTTGACTATTTTTCAAGCGTAGTTATGGGTAAGGCTAGGATAGTCATATGTGATCATAACCAATAGTTGTGTGAGACCAGCATATATTGAGCCATTAAATAAGGTCTTGATGTAGTTTTGAGTGTTGCTAGTTTTCAAGTTGCTTCCCTCAGAGCTGCAGCAGCAGTGAGAAGTTCATCCTAGAAGGTGGCAGTGGAGTAAAGATGCCAAGAAAGGGATTTTCCGCTGACACTAATCGTTTCCTTCAGCCTAAATTAAGTTTTTTGGGGCCAATATTTCTCAACCTTGTGCTTTGGCAAAGATACTTTGGTCTGAGGGATGACCAGAGTATGTAGTTGAAACATTGGAAAAAATACTTTAAAAAAAGAAGCTGTACAGAGAATAGTATTTGTGGCTCATGTTTCCTTCACAAAACTGATGCAAAACCCCGCTACTCTATTATATATGAGGGTCGATATAACACATAACCACACTGACGTCTACAACCCAGAACCCAGGATCACTCTATAAGTCATGCAGATCCTGTCCACACAAACCATGTTCACATGCCGAGGGACAAAGTCATCGTCCAAGTAATTTCCTGTAGAAGCAGACATAAAAAACTCCATGAGTTTGTCTCTGTTACCAGTTCATAAAAACCTGTACAGTTTGTGTCTATTACCAGCCATATGCAGACAAGAAAAGACTCTAGCAAATTTGTGACCATCATCATCCAAATGCAGGCAAGAAAATACTTGGTGAGGTTTGTGTCCATCACCAGCCTTAAATCCCATCCCCAAAGCACCCCACATTTCAATTACTTATTTTTTCAACTAGGCCTGACTAATTACAGCAGTTTTGGAGCCTCCAAATAATGGTTATTTGTTGGCCAAGGTGTGGCACATTTTCTAAAGTTGTCCAGTCTGGGCCAGTAAACACTAGATCGTAGCCTTTTCCTCTAGGAGCATAGCAGATGAGGCAGAATCTTTCATATGTGAGTTGAATATGGATATCATACCCACTGTGATAGGATATACAAAGTCTGATGGTGCATGCTTGGTGTTTGCTCATTATATAAATGGTAAAGGGTCATCTAACTTGTTGTAGTCCACATGGACACAATCTTGTTTCTTGTCTTTTTGGCAAGTCAATTCAATATAGTTGTCTTTATTTTTTTCTGTTTCAATTTCCCCCCTTTTATTGAGCATTGGAGGACTATACCTAACCTCAATTCCAGAGCTTTCAAACTGGCTCATTGAACTCTAAGTTGACATACTAACATTGCAAAAACAATCTCAATAATCAACTTGAAATTGTATTCTATCAACATTTTGACAAGGTGCTCTAGCCTTCTTGTTATTGTTATTGTACACCAAATAATATATTCCTTGCTTTGTTGTTATTGTTGAACTGTTGACCACCAATTTATACCACATTTTCCATTACACAAATATCCACACACACCATATTGTTCCTATTGTTGGCTGTATCCATAAGTTGTTGGCTACAGCTTTCTTGAAAGACTTGGATAACAGTTGCACAAGAGAACTTCACCACCACAGGAGATATTTTGATAGAGGAAAAACTATTTCCTTTGGACTTTGTTTCCATGGAGTGAGAACCTCACAAACCAAGACAGTTGACTCAATTCTAGACGTAAGACAGCATGTGAGCTAGTTTGATTGAAAACAGCACTGTTCCCAAGCCTATTCATCACCATCCAGAAATGGAGCAGTCATAGATGTACACTTGAACATCTTGAGTTATCATGCATGGATTATTTTACGCAACTATGTGAATAGGAAAATAGACCCTTAAAGAAAATTTAAACTAAACAAGTTTATAATTTTTTTTGCACTATCAGTTGATACCTTAGTGAAGGTTCAATTGGCATTCTGGAAGACATCTTGTAGCTAGTATAGGTACGCTTCAAAGAAGCTTCAGATGTGAAGTATGAACTTTAATTATGGGGGTATGGGGGGATTTAAGAGTCTGCCATTTAAAAAAAAAATGGGCCCAATGATATAAGGTGCACTCTGCTGCATAAATGCTCCAACAAAATAAGCAGGTGGTCAGGATCATTTTTTTTAGTGTATAAACTTTCTGTGGCACATTTCAATCTGGAAAATGTGGGACACACCATATTAATGCTTACAAGATCATATTCAAATATAAAAATATATAGATGCATTGTAATTAGTAGAGTATAAATCTTAAAATTATCCATATTATATCTTAAACAAATGTAAATGAAACAACAATGAATATTGTGTGCGTTCTTATTAAAGAGTGAATGTGTTGCCAAAATTATTTTACAACAAACGACAAGAGTTTCTTTGCTTTGGGCTGTATTGGCTTCTCAAGAATGCTGCAGTGCACCAGCTAATGGAGTACAGGTAACTATCACTCAAACCTGCAGTACAACCTGTTCGGCAGATTGAGATACCCGAGTTGGTGTGGTGGACTTCAGCCGTGGGGTTGACTTCTGCAATTGAAATTACTTTTAGTAGTTGACCAGTAAAGTGTCGTATGGGGGACAGTACTACAATATTATGCAAGATTATCAGTGGCTTTTGAAAAGTGGTTAGCAAAAGACAAAGAATGAGTCAGAGCCTTTACTAAATCATATTCTGATGTTGCTGCAGGGAAAAGCTGGCCCAGTGCCACAGAAATGAGGCCTGAAGTTGGATTGTAACCCTCGGCAACTTTATTATGAAATTATTATTTTTGAATGATTTTCAAATTACTTTTTTTAATGTAGGCGGAGTTACGAAGAAAAGTACCAAGCAACCATATATCAGTTGATAGCTTATGGGCATAATAACAAGTTATGGTTGCTTAGCAACAACCACATTGTTGTGAATATCATTATAATAATTGGGAAGTAAAACCACGTTTCACATCAAATTTTAGATGGTCAAATTTAGAGAATTCAACAATACTTATGGAGGACTGACTTTATTTGTGGTTTGTTGTAATTAGTTATATAACTTTTTTCTCTCCCAAGAATATATTTCTCAAACTGTTTGTATCAATAGAATGGAAATACAATTCTCAAACTGTTTGTATCATTAGAATGGAAATACAATAAGCTGCAGTTTGGTATGAGAATCAGCTCCATTGAACCAAGAAAACAAAAGCTACGTAGAGCTACGTCGCTATTTATCTACAACGAAACTTACAGTCAAAGAAATCCACCCAGGAACGCTTCCTTGCTCAAAAGTGAAGGCATTCAGAGAGATTCCTGGTAGGCATAAGCAGCTTGTGTTGCTTTCCACTGAAGAAGAGTTTCCAGAAACAGTAACAAAAGGCCGATTGATCACGAAGGCAATTGCCATGGTCAGCCATTTAAAAATAAAAATAAAAGCACTTTCATTTACTCGCATGCCCCGTCTAACTGGAAGTGAAATTTTTAAACAAGTGGAGTCTATTGGGCATGTGCATACGAGAATGGGCACGCAATACAAATTCTTTGATTAATTTCCCCCCCGCCCCCCTTTTTCCCCCCTCCTCCCTTCCACCCAGATGATGCCCCCTGCATCACATGGCGTTTACGGTGTTTAATCGGGTACGGCTGGTTCACAATATGCCAATCACACTAAGCAAAGCCACTTTGGTGACATTGTGAATATGGAGTCTCTTGAACACACTCGATTTCTATTCTAGCTTTGTTTGCGATGCGATTATCGACACGTGCTGGTGTGCTTTATTTGTGTTTCAGCAACAAATTGTTTCTGCTTAGGAAGACATGAATGATGAAAGGTTGATGTGGAGGCAGCAAGGAACTTTCCTGTTGTACGCATGTAACCCACACGTCATATAGGGAGGTTAAAGGTTCACAAATTAATGGGTGGAGTTTATAATTCAGGGATAGTTCGTTGCAATGAGGCATGATCTGTGAACCAATGTGACGATGCGATGCGAGACTTTGCGGCGTATTGAGATCTGGCCTTTGGTGTGTTTCCCATCCTTAGGGGAAGCTGCTTCCAAAGTCTTCTTAACAAAACCCTCCTCTCTCTCAGCCATGTTTTGCACGTTCATTTATGTCGATGTTGCTGGACTTTCTTGTGCGACCTTGCTCAATGTGGGCATCTGTAAGGAGCATGTATGCAGTAACATACCACTTGTAAATGCTGGTTGTTATGCAGGCTGCTTGTTCCATCACTCTGCAAGAAAATGGCTGCTTAACACTCTCACCGCCATAAGCGCCTACAGGCGAAACTCGACATCGCTCGCGTAAAAAAATTAATTAAAAATTATGCGAACAAGCTACAGATTTTTTAAATTTTACCAGGGGTGCGCGCTCTAAACGTTAAAAATACAATCGAAGAAAAATTCCTGGTAGCACGTGATTCCGAACTGGTCATGGCAATGACTTTTTTTATTACTGTTGTAGACATAGAGATGCGTAACTTTTGTTTATCTGCTTCAATAGAGCTGATTCATATACCAAGTTATAGCTCTTTCAATTTGCAATCGCTTTGTTTCAGTTACAAAAAAAAAGTTATGAAATTCAAAAAAAATTTTTTTTAAATAAAAAAAAGGTGTTGGGCTAAAGTTGGCGGTGAAAGAGTTAATGCCAAGCAGCCTCCATATATGGAAATAATTTACGGGGTATTTGCGAGATGGCCACCCAAATGTGGACATTTTTCACGTCGATGCAATATTTAGTAACTACATCATCAAAAAATTGCGCATGTGATCTATGACTCGGCAATTATTTGCAGCTAGATAGAAAGTCATTGTATATCGTACAGTTGAGAATAGCTCATCGCTCTGTTGAAGAATCTTTATTAAAGAGTAGGTGCTCCTCCCACTACAATCACTATGACTCCCAAACTGACTCGGCAATATTTGCAGCTAGATAGAAAGTCATTGTATATCGTACAGTTGAGAATAGCTCATCGCTCTGTTGAAGAATCTTTATTAAAGAGTAGGTGCTCCTCCCACTACAATCACTATGACTCCCAAACTAAGTTGGTTGTCGGAAGGTATGCTTTCGTGTAAGGAAAATTCAGCAAATGTGAACTTTCTTCTGTTGTTTTAGGGACCAAGGCAGGTAAAGACTGACTGGAAAATGTGCTTGTGGGTTGGACTTGGAGCTCCATAGATTCTTCACACTTGTATGAACTTGACAGATCTCTGTGTGCTGGCATTAAAAAAAAAGAAAGCTGTATAGGTATAACTATTCTAAAGTTACATGCAGCCAAAGTTGGGGTACCTCAAAATCTGTGTACCTGAACTGGTTTTAGTTGTGGTTCTGATTGGAAAGTGTAGCCGTGCCTTGGGCTAGAGGAAGCCCTAACTCTGCAACTCTATGTGTTGATTTATGCGCTAAAATGTAACAAATTAGGCAAGCGTGGGGTGTTGGAAAAGTATTTCCGTTTGAACCGGCACTTCCCTAATTAGTTGTAGTTTAGCACACCTAATGAATACGCTCGTTTTGTAGAGTGTGGCTTCCTCTAGCAGCTGATAACAATGACTGCAATTACAGGGCTAACTAGGAGTGGTGAAATTGCTACAAAGTAGAGCTTAGAGGGTGTTGTGTATGACATCACATCTACAAATTTATCTTTGTCACCAGCAATGGAAGAAACACCCTTGAGCAGGTGACCATCAATGCTTTGACAAGTAGTCACTAGAACCAACATCAAGTAGGTGTTTAACCCTTACCAGACATGTGTCTCCGTGACAATTAACTGGAGGACAAGCATCACGGGTACACATGATTTGCGCGTTAGTAGTCGTAAGGACAAGTGTCACGAAATCGTGACTGGTTATTATCATCCTTTACCACACACAATAGCTACTAATCAATATGTCCTCTGCCCTTCGTTCTGGGAGATCTGACCCCCAAAAGGTTCAGCTACCAGCTCCAGCAAGCAGCTTTTTATAAAAACGATCGCATGAAAAAATACTTAAATATTGTGGATCATGTCTTAGATAGATACTGATGTGGAGACTGAGAGTGTGAGTATAATTTTGACTGATTCATATATATGGATGTGTGTGTGTGTGTGTGTGTGTGTGTGGATAGTAGCATGCAATAGAAGTGGAGTTCAGATGGTGCTGCAGAGAACTTTGAGCTATTGGAAGTTGAACTGACTGTGTGAGAGAGAGGACCAAGCATAGAATGGAGGTGTAATTCTGCCTTAGCTTCAAGTGTACACTTTTATGTCTAGTATGGACAAGAAAAATAAGTATAATGATGGATACTATCTGTACAATGCACAGGTTATGGGTCCACCTTACCTACAGGACAAGCTTATGTAATGTAACATCCAAAACATTCTTACTTCATCAGAGCTACCAATTTCTCTCTAATGCCCATGAAGTTTAGTATTCATCTTCAGGGTTTCATTTAGTCATTTAGGGTGGGGGGGGGGGGGGGGGGGGGGGGGCAGCTGCCCTTTTGTCTCCCTTAAAATCCAGATTCTTCCAGTTGCCCCCCCCCTTGGACAATTTTCTAAATGAAACCCTGATCTTCTATTATCCTATGATGGGCAGGTACATCTTGGACTTGAAGAAAGTGATCAAATTTTGTAGAGTCACTTTATAATTAGCTCCGGTGTCTAGGAGATGAACTAGCTAGCTCGAGAAACAGGCTTATCTACTAGCTAATATCTAGCTTCTAAGATAGTAGCTAGCTGTGAGCTAAGTCTTACCAGGAATTAGCTTACAGTTTCTCGTGTCCAAGTTCAGACTCCCATAAAGTCCAACATATTCTACGACTTCCAAGGCAGATATTTCACGACCTGAAAACAGGTGAGAAAACTGTGAAGTTTCAACATCTGTGCTACCATTGAGGCATCCATAGCTATGAGATAACTCGGCAAGTAGTCAGCTACACACTAGACAGATACCTGAACAAAATTCGAAGTCTCTCCAGCGCGCCTATCCAAGATTTAAACAAAATAGAGGTGATAAGTTCGACCGAAATGCTAGAATAGCCAGTTCAACAATAAGTGCTATAGCCAAGATATCAAGAAACTACTTGTGTAGAGAGGTCAGTTTGTGTTCCATAACAATGGAAGTACCTATCATTGTTTTGAACTTAAATCCAGTGATAGAGTAAGAGCCTGAAGTACTGCTAACTTTCTTCTTTGATAAATGCATGCAAGTAAAATAGTGGCAGCTCTGAGCCTTTTTTGGTGTTGTTGTTGTTGTTTTTTGTTGTTGTTTTTGTTGTTATTTTAACGGGCATAGTCCTACCAACGAGGTTCCCCCCCCCTCCCCTTTTTCCCTTCTTTTCCTTCTTTCTTCATCCGGTAAAGTATAGCTGAACAACCAATTCGTATTGTGTATGAACCGAGCTCTCAAGTTTCTCGATCGTAAAGTGTGCAAATTTATTCCAAGTGATACGCACGCTGTATTGTTTGCTTTGGAGTAATTATTTGCAATGGAAGTCCGTGGGCAAGACGAAGCTAGCTCTAGGTGAGGATTTTCTGGCCGATTCAACGTGCTGCCGATAGCAATACTAGAGCCGTCGTTGTCCTGGACTTCAGATTCCTTGGGACTTCCAAAGTCGTCTATTTCAGTCCCGTTCAAGACTTGAAAATGGATCGTCTTTGCTGTCTTACTCGTCAGCTTCGCACGTGGTTTCGACGGAACATAACGTGAGTTTCACTCATCGCAATCCTCGGTCGTTAAAAGCAGCCAAATGGGTCTTTCTACGCGGGGGGTGCTTATGTACCTTGTACCTTTTTGGCATTAATGAATTTTTGTGGGAAGACATTCCAAGATGCACGAGAAATACATCATCTTGGCGTGAGAATGTGACAAAGTTGGAGAATACGTGCACCTCCTGCTAAGTACGTGAGGCTGGACAGGACTGCATATGCAATTCTCAACGTACTCCCTCTATTGGTTTAACCCACTTTTTTTTTTAATGGCGAGCGACAACTCTTCCCCCCCCCCCCCCCCCCCCACACACACACACATCACTTCCATGCAATAGATCATTCATAAAAACCTTAGTACCTGGAAACTTGTTCACAACAGCTCTGTTTTCTCGATTGCAGTAAAAGGGTGTGGTTAGAGGTGTTTGTTGATGATGTAATCAAGCTAGCACTTGCCATTTTGTCGTTAGAATTGGTCATTCTCCAGCAAGACCTGAGCTATAAGCAGAACAAATGGGCCGTGCTTCTGTTGGGGGAGGGGGGGTTCTTGCTCCCGGGCAATTGTTACGAAATCCAAAGGAGTCTGAAGCTGATCCCATGCCAAAACATCTGCTCTTTGGTTGATGGAGTTCTCCTGTGTAGCTAGAGCTATATTCAACAAGACATGGCACGGATGTACTGATGTGTTTGGTGTCCAATGACAACAAAGCAAGACTCTGTCGGTAGAATTTGTACAGAAACAACAATAACTTGGAAACAAGAACAAAAAAATATTATGTAGACCACAACCAGTTAGATGACCCTTTACCAGTTAAAATCATAGTGCTGTAAGTGGTAAAGGGTCACCAAGCTGTGGTCTACCCAGGTGCGGTCATGTTTACTTCCTTTTTTCTACATGTCGAACCAATAGATTCTTTGGATGGGGGGTGCGGTGCTACCTCATGAATTCATTTACTAGGGGGGGGGTTCCTTTTTCTCCCTTCCCCTATGTAGGGCTACTTGCTTCGCATAAAATTGCCTAAGAGAGGAATGTTGATTTAACGTTTAAAAGACTTCTGAAACCAAATCCATGGCTGTCATTGGCTCCTGGGTGGGCATGGGGTGGGGTCACCCTCGCTAACAACCTGTGGTTGTGCGACACCTGACGTAGCTAGTGTCGTTAATTGGTGACGTCGCCATATTGTGTGATTTATGTTTATCGTTGGCAACAGACACGTGCGTAAAAGACACGTGTAACTGTATGACTGAACTAAATGGTCAACAACGTTTCTTGCGACGATGTCTTCTGGCTGGCTGCACGGGGTTGAATTCCCCCTAGTGATCAAGTTTAGATGCCGACTAAATGTTGAAGCAGGCCTGAGAAAATTGGGAACATATAGACCTTTCATATGCGTCAAATTATTATATTATTATTATTATTATTATTATTATTATTATTATTATTATTATTATTATTATTATTATTATTATTATTATTATTATTATTATTATTATTATTATTATTATTATTATTATTATTATTATTATTATTATTATTATTATTATTATTATTATTATTATTATTATATTATTATTATATTATACAGTACTGTTATTATACTGTTATTGTTATTATATTATTATTAATGTTATAATTATTGTTGTTATTATATTATTATTACTAATATATTATTAATACTATAGATGCGTCTAGTTTTTATTGTATTGTTATTATATTATTATTAATATTATAATTAATGTTATTGTTGTTGTTGTTATATTATTATTACTAATATATTATTAATACTATAGACCTTTCATATGCGTCTAGTTATTATTAGTATAATAATTGTTATTATATTATTATTAATATTTTTTGTTTTGTTATTATATTATTATTACTAATATATTATTAATACTATAGACCTTTCTTATGCATCTAGTTGTTATTATTATTATATTGTTATTATTATTATTATATTAATATAATATTATAAAATTAATGTTATTATATTGTTATTATAATTATTATTATTACTAATAATATTATTATTATATAATACTATTATTGTTATTAAATGGTCAGTCTGTGAATTACCACAAGGCGAGAGTAAAAATCTAGTGCAGCTCAGCATTGTGTAAATATTTAACAGCAAGATATGTTTACTAATAGATGACTTCAGCTTAAATCTTTGAGTTTCGGCTAAATGTTGTAACTAATATTGATTTTCGAGTAAGTCGTTAAGTCAGCTGAGAGTTCGTGGAGAGCAGAAATGTTCTTTTGCTTGCTAACACACGGAATCTTACATGTTTATTAACTGGCAGACTCCCTGGCTTAGCCGGTGTGTATGTGTGTGCGTATGCTATAATAATAACATGTATTATTTATAGCTAGGGGGGGGGGGACAGTTGCATTTTTTCTCTCCAAAACTTATGGTTACCACTTTAGAGCTCCGTAGATTCTGCAAACTTCATGGTATGGACTTGATATATAGCTCAAAAGATAGGTCTCTCTGTGTGCTCTCTTTTGATACTAAAATATTTTTCATATGTATAACTATAGGCAAGTTACTAGACCTAAAGTGGAGGGACCTCAAAACCTGAATGCCTGCAACCTCCACATAAATAACTCCAGATTGCTAAGTGCTAAAAATTTAGCACCAGTGGCTAGAGGAAGCCCTACTCTATGCAATGAGTGTTTTCATTAGGCATTAAAATTTTAGTAGGTGGTCGAGGGTGGAAAATGTTTTGGGTGGAAAATGTTTTCCACCCACGCTTGACCACGTACTAAAATTTTAATGCCTAATGAAAACACTCGTTGCATAGAGTAGGGCTTCCTCTAGCCACGGGTGCTAATTTTAAATTTTTAGCACTTAAGCAATCTGGAGCGGAGGTGGCATTCAGGTTTTTGAGGGTCCCTCCACTTGTAGCGCAACTATATACTTATGAAAAATATTTTAGTATCAACAGAGAGCACATAGAGAGACCTATCTTTTGAGCTATATATCAAGTCCAGTTTAAGGAATCTATGGAGTTATATAGTGGTAACCACCAACAAAACAAAAACAAAAAAAAAGCATGTGGGTCACCCCCCCCCCCCCCCAAATGCAACTGTCTCTCCTAACCTGTGTGCGCGTGTTATAATATATAATAACACTTATATTTATAGCTGACTCCTTACTCAACCTGTTGAGTGTGTGTGTTTTATAATAACACCTATATTTATAGCTGACCCTTTGGCTTAACCTGTGTGTGTGTGTGTTATAATATTTAATAACATGTATATTTATTAAAATCACCTTCTCAATAATCAACTTCAATTTTTATTCACTCGACGTTTCGACTAGATGCTCTAGTCTTCATCAGGAATATAGCTGACCCCATGTCTTCAGGGGAGAGTAGACCTATTATTACTATCCCTCAATTTGTTTTTGCTTCCTCTTCCCCCCATCATTTATACCTTCACTATTATACTAACTGCATTTCAAGTTTCAACTCGTTATTGTCAGCCATTCTTGAGTTATGATACTTTTTACCCTCACCCCCTTTTATTTCATTTTATACCTCTCGGGAAATGAATAAGGGGAGGGGGGTGGGGGGTAACAAAGTGTTAAAAAATCTGTGGTTACAACTTTGGAGTCCATAGATTCTATACACTTCACTCTAAGACCTTCTCAAAGTCTCTGTGTGCTCTCTTTTGACACTAAAAACTTGTGCATAGGTACAATCATACCCATACAGGTAGTCATAGTGAGGGACTGCAACACCAGCCTGCCCACAGTTCTAGCTCCTAATCGGAAAGTTCAAGACAGTTGAAATTAGCACCAGTGGAAGCTCTCCTCTATACAATGAATATTATCATTAGGCGCTAAAATGTAAGTACGTGGTCAAGTGCAATGGTGGAAATTAAACCACTAGGGTTATTCTAGGGCTAGGGTATTGTGGGGTTAGGGGTATTCTAGGGTATTGTGGGACCAGGGGGTATTCTAGGGTATTGTGGGACCAGGGGGTATTCTAGGGTATTGTGGGACCAGGGGGTATTCTAGGGTATTGTGGGACCAGGGGTATTCTAGGGTATTGTGGGACCAGGGGGTATTCTAGGGTATTGTGGGACCAGGGGGTATTCTAGGGTATTGTGGGACCAGGGGGTATTCTAGGGTATTGTGGGACCAGGGGGTATTCTAGTGTATTGTGGGACCAGGGGGTATTCTAGGGGACCAGGGGTATTCTAGAGATGGAGTAAGAAATGTGCCAGGCAGTTGTAACATCATCCTCTGAACTTAACCGGAACCCATGTGAAGACATTCCTCTGGCGTGTTTTGTTACATGAATGGTGTGTATTCTTTCTGTCTTCGGCCATGGTGTGTAGCAATTGAAAGCATTCTTTGGCTTACGAATTTCCATTGAAATTTTACTTTATAAGGACTGCTTTGATTTATACTGGAGGAAGCAGGACAATCCTATTACTGTGCCCCCTGGGTTTGGAGAGGTTATGCCCAGGGACAGGTTTCTGAGCATCTGGCCCCGTCTTCATTGTGTGAGAATGAGGAAGATGTACAACTTGACAAGAACGATAAAATTTATAAGCAGGTTCCTTCCTAGGTCATTTTCCCCCAGGGAGCCGGACACCCTATATCCAGGGATCCAGAGTTCAAAGGGTTAAGTTGACTAAAGTCTGGTACAAGAGGCACTGCAATTTGTCTCGGAATTCCTCCATTAGTTCTAAATCCTTCTCTGTCTCGAGCTTTACATATCTAGTTGCAAGGCTCTCGGTCTTCATTGTTGTGTCTTATGTGAGCTGTTCAGCACTGCAGTGCAAGGTATTGGTGTGCTTCATTTGAGTTAGAGCTACAGAATGAATGCTGCAAAGAGGATGTAAGGAAGTTCCTTGCATATGCTAAGCATGTGAGGTCGGAGGTGATGATAACAAGTCTGGATAGCAGGCAGTCCCTCCTATTTTCTATCTATCTTTCTGCTTCCTTCCTGTTTTTCTTTTTCCCTTTCATTCAGTTTAGTTGGTGGGTAAAAGGTGTAACTGTGGTTTGCTTCTGCCAGAGTAAGCTATTGTTCCATCTACTTACTTACACTTCAGCATTGTAAAGATTGAGCTCATACAGTTGGCTTCACTGGCTACAATTTCTCTGTATTTGAAGTCCTTCAGCGATTGTTTTAGTGCTGTGTGATTCTTCTTTGTTGTTTGTGTTTACGTTGATTCACCAGAGAAACTGAGGACAGTTATGTGTTGCTCTCCTCCTCAGCCTTGGTGGTGGCTACCACTGGAGGCTGCACTAGGACTGTGTGTTGCTCTCCTCCTCAGCCTTGGTAGTGGCTACCACTGGGGGTTCTACTAGGACTGTGTGTTCCAACCTCCTCAGCCTTGGTAGTGGCTACCACTGGAGCTGCACTAGGACTGTGTGTTGCTCTCCTCCTCAGCCTTGGTGGGGGCCACCACTGGAGCTGCACTAGGACTGTGTGTTGCTCTCCTCCTCAGCCTTGGTGGGGGCTACCACTGGAGGCTGCACTAGGACTGTGTGTTGCTCTCCTCCTCAGCCTTGGTAGTGGCTACCACTGGGGGCTGCACTAGGACTGTGTGTTGCTCATCTCCTCAGCCTTGGTGGAGGCTACCACTGGGGGCTCTACTAGGACTGTGTGTTCCAACCTCCTCAGCCTTGGTGGTGGCTACCACTGGAGGCTACACTAGGACTGTGTTGCTCTTCTCCTCAGCCTTGGTGGGGGCTACCACTGGAGGCTGCACTAGGACTGTGTGTTGCTCTCCTCCTCAGCCTTGGTGGGGGCTATCACTGGAGGCTGCACTAGGACTGTGTGTTGCTCTCCTCCTCAGCCTTGGTAGTGGCTACCACTGGGGGCTGCACTAGGACTGTGTGTTGCTCATCTCCTCAGCCTTGGTGGAGGCTACCACAGTAGGCTGCACTAGGACTGTGTGTTCCAACCTCCTCAGCCTTGGTGGTGGCTACCACTGGGGGCTGCACTATGATTGCTGCACACAGTCACTGCAGTCATTACCATGTCCTCTTGTTCCATGATATAATATTGACATAACTTTTTGTTGTTGTTGTTGATCTCTGTGTTGATTGTTGTGATGCAGGACATTAATTAATTTAGGCGTATATTAAAATTGCTGGCATAGATATTGACCATACCAAAATAATATGCGTCCCACGTCAACTTGAATCCCATTACTTGCGAGGTCACTGAGTTCAATTTTGCTTCTTGCCATAGCCCAACATCACGGGAGAGCAGAAGACCAAGCCGACCCAAAACAGTGTGCGACAACTCAGAGGCTTCGGACTGACTCCTGACCTAGTAAGCCTAATATTTGTCCTGACCTGGTAGGCCTAGCATTTGTCCTGACCTGGTAGACCTAGCATTTGTCCTGACCTGATAGCCCTAACATTTGTCCTGACCTGATAGCCCTTGCATTTGTCCTGACCTGGTAGCCCTAACATTTGTTCTGACCTGATAGCCCTAACATTTGTCCTGACCTGATAAACTGATAATCGTAACATTGGTCCTGACCTGGTAACCCTAACATTGGCCCCGACCTGGTAGCCCTAACATTGGTCCTTCCTGAGCTGTGTGGTGTACTAATGTAATAGATCGAGACCTGCTCTTGTTACATTATAACTGTTCCTGTAACAACTTCAGATTGTGTGTCGGAGCCAGTCTCCCATTGGTCAATCTGTGAAGGACAAGATCTCTAACTTCTGCCATGTTCGCCCTGAACAGGTATATTATTTGAAGCTTGCTTTTATAATTAGATAATAAAAATGTGCTAGATTGGTGACTTTGATGAGAAATAATCCATGATGATTGGTTGGAATTTTGTGGTGCTAAGGTTGTGTATGTTATCAATTCAGCAACAACAACCAAACAGTTAAGCATGCAGTAAGGCTGGAGTTCCTCTGGTGAATACATCTTCATAATTTCACTGACAGTGGGGGGGGGGGGGGTTAGAATCTTACTTAATTTAGATTGTTTTGAAGGAAAACAAGGCAAGGAGGTGTGGTTAGGGCAAGGAGGTGTGGTTAGTTGATAGTGCACACACAGATGGGCAGCAGCAGTGGAAAGCTAGCTAGCTGTGAGGAGTGAAGAGATTGTCCAGCAACCTCACCCAGACTCACCTGTTTCTCCTTGGAACTAATGTTTTTGACAGGTGATTTGAGCCACAGTAGGGATGAAGCAACTGTAAAAAAAGAGCATATGTATACATTCATACATTATTGGGATTGAGAAGGGTGGGGGAGACACAAAATACTACTGCAGTGACCAATCGACCACCATGAGTGTCTACACAGACATCATTCACAAAGAAGAATATTAAATTAAAATGTATGTGCTAAGTTTGTTTGATGGGAGGCAAACAAGATGGGGGTAGAAATGGCTGACGATCGCAACTGCCGTCTGGAACGTTCTCTTCCTGGCCTTTACTCGAAGCCCTTCTCTCGGAAGGCTGCACATGCATCTATACTTATCTGGAGTTGCTCTGAACTCCTTTTCTCTCTCGAGAAAAAATGGGCTCTTGGATGGATTTACCAAAACTGCATCTTATTGCATTTGCGTTCTAATGTTTGTTCTTAAAGGATCGAGGGTCAAATCAGTTAAACACAAAGTATTCCCCCGGTGGAACATCCCTTCTTGGGACCAGCGCTTAGCTTGGGTTAGCTTAGGACCAAGGTGTATCTTGGGACTAGGGGGACAACTTCTGGGACCAGGGGGCAGCTTGGGGCCGGGGTTTAGTTTGGGACCAGGGGGCAGCTTAGGGCTGGGGTTTAGCTTGGGACCAGGGGGCAGCTTAGGGCCAGGGTTTAGCTTGGGACCAGGGGGCAGTTTGAGACGAATTGTTAGCTTGGGAGCAGTGGGTTGGGGAGGAATGCCTGTAACTCAGAAATTGATAACTTAGTAAATTAAAAGCTGTGCTACTGTGTTGCATTCCACTTGTATATGCTGTCAGAGTTTTATCTTGGGGGGGTGGGGGTTTATCTTGGGAGGGTTGAGACCAGGTATGCTTCCCACCTAAGAGGACATCTTTCCCCCACCCCACGCTAAAAAAAGCAACATTTTTACCCTTCAAATTTTCTACGGAGCTTGCAAAAGAACATGTAGCAGTTAACACATTTCCCCATGTCCACAAAACAATATCCCCAGCCAGCGCAAACTCTGACTGTAAGTGGTTGTAAATACTCGAGGGTGGGTGGGTGTTCCAGATAAAGGAGGCCCCACTAGGATAGATACCTTCATAACTAATGCCATTCTTCAGGGGTGTGGGGGGAGGGGCCACTAGGATAGATACCTTCATAACTAATGCCATTCTTCAGGGGTGTTGGGGGAGGGACCACTAGGATAGATCACCTTCACAACTGATGCCATTCTTCAGTGAGTGTGTGTATGAGGGGGGACGGGTCACTAGGAAAGATACCTTCATAACTAATGCCATTCTTCAGGGGGGGGAGGGGGGAGGAGCCACTACGATAGATACCTTCATAACTGATGCCATTCTTCAGTGAGTGTGTATGCATTATATAGTTGTTGTTGTTGTTGTTGTTGTTGTTGTTTGGTTAGGTGGTAGCCGTTCATGACCTTAGTTCGATATATCGGGTTCCTCTGCTACTGGAGAGTCAAGACGTGCTGAAGTTCCTCATCAAGAGGCTGGAGTTGCCTCTGCAGATGCCCTCCAAGTCCTACCTGCGCATGTGGAAGAATTTGGCAGACCGGTGAGTTGGACAGGTCCACTTTGGTAGTAGATATGCTGACTAGACAAATATCTCCAGCGAATAATCACACCCTCATGGTACTATCCTGGGATGTCCCTGGCGAGGGTGACTGACTTTGGGCTAGGGCTGTGCACATCCCTGGGTTGTCCGTTGTCCCAGGTATCCTTGGATACAGGTGTTATTAGATCCATTTGGAGGTTCATTTTTGGTCCATTTTCTGTCCATTTTGGTATTTGGACAGACCCTGACAAAGATAGTAATTTCAAACACCCCCCGGCAGCAAAGTAACAATATACAGCATATGAAGTGTCTCGTGTTCAGATTCTTTACCTAAAAGCTATGCCAAATATGGGTCTAGTCAATAGAGGAAAAGATTCTTGGCATTGCCAACCATCACCTGAGGTAAGTGGGCCAATTAGGACCGCACATTCGCTAGTGCATATTACATCCACAATCTAGATTATTGCAATTGTCACGACAGTTGGCTAGCTGGTTGGCAGAGCTGATGTCTGTTTCTACTTTAATAATGAGTTCCTTACAATCAGCAGGACATATAAATCCCTGAAGAGTTCCAGAGTTTTGCTCGGGTTTTTTCGGGGTATCTCTGTCTCCAAAAATCCCAGCTAAATATGTTTTGCAGAGTTAAAATTTTTTTTTTTTTTTTTAATAAAAAAAAGTGAAAATCATTGTTGGAAGTTGGTAGCCAAGTTACCAAGATGGGAAGAAAATTGCGTCTTCCTTAGCTTGTTATCCAGTAACAGATGCAGCGAGGAGCGTGGCACAACACCACAAACATGCTTTTAGAAAGAAACCAGATCCTCTGTCTTGATGATTCTGATGATGTGGCAGTTCCAGCAGCCATGGATGGAAGATGTAGAGAGGGTTTGGGTAAGGCATACTTGTGACATCCACTTCTGCTATATATTACCACACGCGAGTCTTAGCATCTCGTTATTCCTGACGAAGGCTAGAGCATATAGCCGGATCATCGACGAGCAAGTTTAATTAAGATGATTATTGAGAGGGTCATGATTATGTTCTACATGTCAACTGAGAGTTCGATTTGATGTGTGTTTCTGTTGTAAACACGTATGACCTTAGCAATACTGATCCACCTCGACTACAAAGATCGTCTCACTGTCTCAAGATATCTATCGATTTTCTATTGAACTTAAAATGCTCTGAATAGAGTTAAGCAGGCGGTACCTTCTTTAAAAATAAAAATAAATGTAGTCAGATGATCAGTCAGCTCAATAATCAACTTTCTTAATAATTGAAGTTGATTATTGAGAAGGTGATTATAATGTTATTATGTCAACTGAGAGTTCATTGAGAGTATAATTTTTCCTGTGAAGTATATACATCTAACTAAAACACTGAGAAAAATTCCAGGGTCATTCCATGTCGAATCACCCCCCAAAAATGAAACTTTAAAACTTTATCCCCCCCCCCCCTTCAAATTGGTTTATATTTGATGTATGGAGTAACAGGCTGGAAAAGGCAAAATTTCCAAGTTTTAGCCCTGTCATCAGATCGAAAATTTTGTGCTACGGCTGCCTTTTTTCCCAGCAAAAATTGGCGTCTTAAAGCAGGCCTACTTGATGCCAAAATGTGATCTTCCCCTGCAATGTATATACAATGAGATCTAGTTGCAACCATGAAGTCAGTGTTGCAGCTGTCTGAGAATGAATGTAACTACTTTTAAAAGTGGCAGTAACAATCATCCTTCACTCTAAAGATCAATCATTTAGCTATACCATTATCAATTTGATTGATAGCTGGATACCATTACATCCTAATTTGTAAATATAGTTCATCTTGCTCATGACCTTTTTTTATACACGGGTTGAGTTACAGTATTTCAGAAATTAATTGCGCACCTTAAAATATTTGTTAGAAGAGCATTATACTTGTAGGTAGCGTTCTGGAGCTTTGTTTGCTCATGTTCCAGTGCAGGCATCCAGCACCAGAGCTTGATATATCTAGATCTATCACTCTTAAGATTAATCTAACTTTTGTTTTACTAACCAGTCTACTAGATAACACAGACATGGTTGGGGGTTTTCCGGGACAGTGGCAACCCTGTGCACAAATAAGTGGTAGCTAGCATCACATACACTAGCTATATTTACCTGTGTAAAAAGAGTCAAGAAATAACTTCATAGCAGACCATTAGGAAAATGAACTAAAACAAATGTCAGACACAAAACAGAGAATAAAAAAATAAAAATATATAATAAAAACATGCTACATTATTAATGCAATACAGTTATCTTTGTGTGTGAAATCAAAGGAGGAGAGGTTGTGATAGTAATTATGGACACTCGTCCTCACTGCTACTGACCACTCATACACATTTGCACACACAGATTTGACAGCTACAACAGCAGCTCCCAGAAGGTGAAGATTGTGCTGGTGGGCAAGTACACCAAGCTCTCCGACTCCTACACATCAGTTGTCAAGGCCCTGAAGCATGCCGCCTTGGCTTGTCGGCTGGGGTTGGACTTCACTTGCGTGGAGGCAGACCAGCTGGAGCTGAAGAAGAAAGAGGAGGATCCCAGTGACTACCATAAGGCATGGACAGTGGTCTGCGAGGGAGACGGGATCATTGTGCCCGGGGGGTTTGGCTCGCGGGGCACAGAAGGGAAGATTCTGGCTGCCAACTATGCCAGGGTTAACAATATTCCTTATCTAGGTATAGCCTGATAGCCACATCTGCCACACCCAGTTCCATTCCTTAATTATTTATTATTATTGCTACTACTAATTTATTTATTGTTGTTATTGTTACTCTCTTCCAGGGGTGTGTCTAGGCTTGATTATTATTATTATTATTTTACTATTATATTATTATTATTATTATTATTATTATTATTATTATTATTATTATTATTATTATTATTATTATTATTATTATTATTATTATTATTATTATTATTATTATTATTATTATTATTATTATTATTATTATTATTATTATTATTATTATTATTATTATTATTATTATTATTATTATTATTATTATTATTATTATTATTATTATTATTATTATTATTATTATTATTATTATTATTATTATTATTATTATTATTATTATTATTATTATTATTATTATTATTATTATTATTATTATTATTATTATTATTATTATTATTATTATTATTATTTCTGCTACTACTAATTTATTTATTGTTGTTATGGTTACTCTCTTCCAGGGGTGTGTCTGGGTATGCAGCTGGCAGTGGTTGAGTTTGCTAGGAATGTGTTGGGCTGGGAGGACGCCCAGTCCTCCGAGTTCATGCCCGAGACTAGCCATCCTGTGGTGATCGAGATGCCCGAGCATAACCCAGGACAAATGGGGGGCACCATGAGACTGGGCAAGAGGAAGACAATCTTCAAAACCAAAGACTCCATACTCCGTGAGTTTCTAGACGAGATTAATGACACGTTGATGCGAGAGTTACAAAAGAGCTTGCGTGTGAGGGTAACAGGAAGTTGGGAGTTAATGTTGTTCCCACATAGCTCCTTTGGAATTACAGCACTTCCTGTACTATACTAGACACCTGTGGGATAGCTCCATTCAGAATACTACTTTATTCAACACTTCCTGTAGTATATACTAGACACCAGTGGGATAGCTCCATTCGGAATACTACTTTATTCAACACTTCCTGTAATATACTAGACACCTGTGGGATAGCTCCATTATGATTACTTTATACAGCACTTCCTGTAGTATACTACACTTATGAGATAGCTCCATTGGGATTACTACTTTAAACAGCACTTTCTGTAGTATACTAGACCTATGGGATAGTTCCATTTGGATTACTACTTTATACAGCACTTCCTGTAGTATACTATACTTATGAGATAGCTCAATTGTGATTACTACTTTAAACAGCACTTTCTGTAGTATACTAGACCTATGGGATAGCTCCATTGAGATTACTACTTTATACAGCACTTCCTGTAGTATACTACACCTATGGGATAACTCTATTGGGATTACTATTTTATGCAGACCTGCCAATTTTTGGTGACCAAAATGCGCGCCACATGGATGTTGTGGGGAGGGGGGAGGGGGGGGGGGGAAGATGTTTGTGGTATTTTCCTGCAACTTAGGAAATCAAATGTATTAGTTGCGTGGCTAATAAATGCACTGGTTCATGTTTGAGATGCAAGTCTCACAGCAGTGGAGGAGGTGCATGTAGTAATCCTTGCCTCCACCTGCCAAAACCATTCCTGCGTTCAGTGTGTCAGGAATTTTCTTTTTAGTATCTGACTGTTTCACCAGTCTCATGGATATATCTTCTGCGTGACACCGATTAAATTTGATCTTCCATCAGTCTTGGTAGTTCATGCTTGCTTTCCAGATGGAGTGGTGGAATTGACTGTGGTTTAATAAACTTATCTGGGGAGTTTAGAAATTCAGCAGGTATTTATGTGACTCGGCTAGTGGTTTGTTTGTGCGCATCTAACATTTTGAAGAAGGCAGAACCACATTCTAGCAGCTACAAGGGCAAAAGTCACACTGATTGCAGTAGGGGAGGCTGTCCTCTACCATCTAGCTACTAGCCAGGTTGTGTGTGTGTGTGGGGGGGGGGGGGGGGGGTGCTCATCAGCACGTGCTTCCATGGTCCATAGCTGACCAAAGCTATACAATCAATAACTTACTGGCTGGAACTGCTACTACCTGCTATTTATAAATTGGCACAAAATGAGAGACATTTGGCATGTCTGGCAGGGCAGTCTGTTATGTAGCACTTCATCTAATTATACTAGCCACCTGTGGGATAGCACTTTCTGTAGGATACTAGATACCTGTAGGATAGCTCCTTCAGGATTATACAGCACTTCCTGTAGTATACTAGCCACCTGTGGGATAGCTTCTTTAATTGTCTTCCACTGGTGATCCTAGCCACCCCTTGGAGCTCTCAAGTGTCATTAGTTTGGCCTACTTCAACTCTGTTTCCCTTCCTTCCCCGGATTAAAAGTTCCTGATAAGATCACAGCCAGTACGGAAACCAACCATCTTAATAGAAATGGCATGCCTCCTCCTTGGGTTTTATTCCTCCCTGCCAATAAAAACCCTGATTGTGGGTTTGTGTGATCACATACTCCAGCATTGCCACAATATTTCTCAGACATCTCAGAGTTACGAGGCTATTCCGGGATATCCCTGACTATGTTAGTGCATGGATCCAAAATCAGCATCAGACTAGTACTAGGGATATTTCTGAGGTAGAGTCCAAGTATTACAGGTCACAGAATCCTGGGATGTCTTGGGTAAAGCTGAGACAATACGGACACCTAAAAGTATTGCTTAAACATTTTGTTTCTGTTTGCAGGAAGCCTGTACAGCAGCACTAGTGTAGAGGACAGAGGCCTGGTTGATGCGGTGGAGGAGAGGCACAGGCATCGCTATGAGATCAACCCCCAGTATGTGGCTGAGCTAGAGACTGCTGGGCTCAAGTTTGTGGGCCACAGCACTGGTAACACGCGCATGGAGATCTGTGAGCTGTCTGGTGCGTATGTTGTTGTTGTTGCTATTGTTGTTGTTATGTACCTGTGTGCTTATAATTAATTGTGAAAGTCATCAATGTCCGGTATTGCGAGAACCTTTCCCAGGTAGGGATGAACTGACACTCAATTTGCTTTCGTTGTTTTAAAAGGTAAAGGGTCCCCTAATTTGTGGACTGCATTGGTAAATTGCTCCCCTTTTATTCTTTAATATATTTTTAGTTGATACCATATAAAGCACAAGAATGACAACATGGATTATTGCATCAGGACTGGGGCTGTGGGTGTTCTCGGGATAGTGACATCCTGTGCTATTATATAGTTCCAATTATGCTTGGATGTACTGGGAGATCTTGAGTCGGTACTGGACATCCTTCACAAAAGCTACACCTGCAGATAGATGTGGGTGGTGGGTGGTTGGGCACGAGCAACAGAATATAAACATTAGCATTGTGACCTAGATCTTCACCAACTAAAGTCTGTAGCCATCTAAGTACCAATGTTACATGCAGACAGATAAGTAGTATAGACTCAAAGGGTAGGAAGAAACTGCATGTCTAGTACCTCAAGTGCTTGTATTGGTCAGTCACAATTATTTTGATATTATTTATTGCTACTATTATTTTATCTTTAAGCCTAGACTGCACTTTCTAAAGCCCCTCCCTCCTCCCCTTATATATGCGTAGTTATTTATTGTTGTATATGTGTTGTTATTTGTTTGTGTGTCACCGCCAAAAAAAATATTGCTCCTGTAGTCTTGTTTGGAAATTATTCTTGTTATTTCACTTCCCGACATCTTTCTTCCTGTTCTGGGTTTGCTATCTGGTGATGTCATAGGCTATCTCCCGTAGAAATAGTGTACAGAGAATGCTCCTCGAGTGTGGCTCATGCTTGAGTGGTAGAGAAAGCTTCGGCACCTACATTACCAGTATGCGATGGTGCTGCTACAGTCTTGTTCATGGCTGCACTTAAACATGCACAACTCTCCTATACAGTGCGTCTATCAACCGCATATATATAAACAAAGACGTCGCAGAATCTTCTATTTGGAGTGCCTCCGGAAGAGATTATTTTTCGACTTAAAAGCCGAGGCATTCCTAATGAGAATGTTTCAGTGGCTATGCAAGATATTCGACTTTCTTCACTGTCGTAGCCAACGGGAAGGGAGGCGAGATTGTTTCCATGTAAGATGAAGAGCAAAACTTTTTTTCCCTTCCTATTTTTCCCTTTTTTTTTGTATGCAAACCAATATAAACACTGTGCATGTTTTGTATTTAATCTAATTATTATTACTCGGGTATTATTATTTAATTACGATGCATGCACAACCTCCTGAGGTGAGCTTCATTATTGTGCAGGATAGCTAAGTAATCGAAATTCATGTTTTGTCTGCGGTTGGATAACAAACCTGTTCACTTTGTGTGTGGTAGCATGTATGCGTTTAAAACCAATTCTTATTTATCTTTCTCGTAGGACACCAATATTACGTCGGTGTCCAGTTCCATCCTGAGTACCTAACACATCCAATGAGCCCATCGCCCCCTTACCTCGGCCTTCTCCTGGCCTCCTCCCATAAGCTCCAGAGCTGGATAAGCCGTGGCTGTCGACTATCTCCTCGAGCAAGCTATGAATACGACAGTGACGACGATGAATTGAATCAGTCTTTCTCCAACCATGAGCTGTTACTGCTACAATCACCAACACCCCTACTGCCTTAACCAGCACACAGTCCTGACACTGGGGTTCATACTGGGGTGGGGTCTACATGACACGTTCCGTGTAGTTGCATATTATAAAACACTGCATTTGATACCCCGAGGCATATTTTGGCAGTTTCAATCACCACTTAACACTAGATTACTTGTCAGGAAAACCTACTTATTTTCATATATAGCTTTATTATTATTGACACTCAGAAGCACCTATTAAAAATAAAGATGCCAGAATTATGCTATATAAATGGCATATTTGCTGAGGCCTATCCTCCATTGGAATATATATGGCCATTCCTACTCCTAAATATACGTTTAGAACAGGAAAGAAGACATTTCATCCATCTCAGATAAGTTAAGTTCTTGGATTCTGGCTCTATATTTTCGTATGCACACACGGTAGCATTATCTGGGGGGGGGGGGGGGGGGGGGGGGGATTCTGCAATTGGAGCTTCATTTCGTATTGTATATATAAAATGTTAAAATACTTGGATTAAAAAAAACATATTGCAGGAAAAGGTGACATCCAAGTACGGATTAGCATGGCCGGGTCTAGTAGAGGGTTTGAACTTGCCTCTACAACCAAGCATTGACATATCATCAGCATCCTTCACAGATCCAGAAAGATACATGCCCTGAATGAGCCATGTTATTTACATAATTGTTCAGGACATGCTTCCCACTCCTAAACATGCACTACTTGGATGTAATTTATTGTACAAAGCAGTTGCTCAACATTTCATGGCATGAAGCACTTGTTGAGTGTGACTGCTCAAGAGAGTATGTTTGAGCAGTGTCTGGAAGGAAGGGGGGAAAGAGCACTTCCTGCAAACACAAGATGCCATGAACTTCACTTCCATGTTGGACAGGTGATTTACATTAGGTTTAGAGTGTATGTGTGTGCATGTAAGACTTCTACCATCTGACAAGTAGCAATCTCCAGTCCCAGAAATTTCACCCTCTGTAATGTAGCAATCTTCAGTAGGTCAGTTTGAAAAGAATTGGTCCACTGTGTGTATGAATATGTTGCATAGACATTGGGATGTCAAACATCACAGAACTGGTAATTCAGTGTCTCGCTCTACCTATTATAAGAATAGATAGACAAAGGTGCCATTGCACATATAACTCAGTGAAGCATGTATATATCTGGGGAAATGGAAGATGATGAAAACCTCTGTTGCGGCTTCAACTGGGAATCTTCATTCAATTAAGGTCCCTCCAAAAAATAAAGGGGGAAAATCTTCTTTCTCTCTCTCTTCCCCCCCACACACAATAGTCATAAATACACCAACAACTCACAGAGATCATATGCCATATCTAAAACAGCCCAATCAACTGTACATTTGTGCTAAGTTATGAGAGTCGCCCATGTCTACCATTCTATTACTGATGAACATGATTTCGACTGCTCATTGTAGCTACAAACTTCTTCACAGATATCTCTCTCTAATAGCATTACTAAAAGCCATGTGGCCTCCAAATTTAGATTGCTGATGAGTTGAAAGAACTTTGTATGTATGTAGGTAGCAAGCACAGTACTGAGAGCACTACCGAGATCAGTACCCGCAGTGAGAGCTATACCAGTGCCATCAGTAGCACTGACAGCTATACCAGTGCCATCGGTAGCAGTGAGAGCTACACCAGTGCCATCAGTAGCAGTGAGGCTACACCAGTGCCATCAGTAGCAGTGAGAGCTAGCCATCAGTAGCAGTGAGAGCTGTACCAGTACCATCAGTAGCAGTGAGAGCTACACCAGTGCCATCAGTAGCAGTGAGGCTACACCAGTGCTATGAGTAGCAGTGAGCGCTGTACCAGTGCCATCAGTAGCAGCGAGAGCTACACCAGTGCCATCAATAGCATTGAGAGCTACACCAGTGCCATCAGTAGCAGTGAGAGAGTGCCATCAGGAGCAGTAGTTGTTTTTATAGTGAAGAATGTGACATAATTGATGTGGGCGAGTGTTTGGAATTTTGGTGTTCGGAGTGCCATGAAGTTGAGATGTGTTGCATTGAGTGCCCTATATTGTGCAATAAGGATTTTTCCAAGCACCACCGTTTATGCCTTATTTCTATTGTGAAAACTACGAAGTCCATTCCCATACCTTGGCAGAAGAATGCCTGAAAGAAGGATTTTTGCTGGCTAATGTGCAGGAAGTAGTTTTGCCACTGAGAAAACTTTTTTTGTTGTTGTTAGTCGTGATGGTACTTGGCAGTGTAGAGGGTTTGCTATCTCTCTTCCTGATGAAGGCTAGAGCATCTAGTTGAAACATCAAGTCAGTAAATTTAAAGTTGATTATTGGGAAAGGCATTGTACTTTGATTACATCAACTGAGAGTTCATTGAAAGTTTTTGTCATTGGTTTTGTAACGAAAAGGTGAGTATTGCGCAAGTTGTAAACATTGGAACCAGCAAAGATAAGTAAATGGATATATACAGAAATGAGATAAAGCATGGATAGAAATGAGATAAGGCATGGATACATATATTACAGAATAATAGGATATGGCATGGATACATACAGAAATGACAATGTCGGATCCAGCAATGGGGCGCAAAGGGCGCCCCCCCCCCCGCTTTCACTAACTTACCTTAGTACTCTGTCAACTTAAACAGCCAGCTCCTGGATTCCAGCCATTGATTCAAAACTTGCAAAAAAAACCCACTATATTATAACGCCCAGTAAAGTCCAATTTGAATAACCTTTAACTTACAACAAAGATTTCAATGAAGCAGTCTGGAGAGATTCCCTTGCCTTACAACAAAGATTACAATGAAGCGGTCAAGAGATGGGCAGTCTTCTCTGCTTCGTTTTGTCAAATAAAATTAGGAGGGATACATCTGAAGAGGAAGACAGTGACTGCACAGCCAGCACAGTGGTTCATTCTCAAATGGAACTGGAACAAGGTATAGCTCTTTATTAATTGAACTATTAATAGCTTGCTATTTTAACTAATTTTAGAGAAAGATGTTAAATCAAACATATTCATGCTTATTCATATAGTTTATAGAACCCTTGGTATGGGATAAAACCTGCAGTTACACCTTTGCCCCATCCAACCTTTTGGCTGCAGTCACTGAGGCTGGTGCAGTGGCAGCCCAGGCGGAGATTTTGAAGGGTGAGAAGTACGCCCACCTGGACTCGGTATACAAGTTTGTACCTGTGGCGGTAGAGACGTGTGTATCCTTTGGCTCAAGCAAAGGCATTCTTCAGGGAGTTGGGATGCCGCCTGAGGTCAGTGAATTACGAAGAGAACTCCCATCAACATCTTCTTCAACGGATTTCTGTGGCTGTGCAGAGTGGGAATGCAGCCTCAGTAAGGATCTTTGCCATCAGGGTTGAGGACGAGCCATTTCCATAGTCATCATTTGAACTTGAGAGGAAGGGGGTTGAAAAGCTTATAGATTCTTATTTGTGTTTTCTGGGGACTTCAGCTTTATATATAACATATATAGTATACATGATGGTGGCCCAGCCTCTGGTTTGATGGACTTGCTTGCATGAATTCCATTGTAGGTACTAGGAGTGTCAGCACTACCTCCTGTGACAAGCATCATATATATATATAAGATCGATACCTACGGATGAAATGAAATATAAACTCATGAATGACCGAATGCCATCGGAAGCCTTCAAGTTTCCTGGAAAGAAATATGATCGCAAACGTTCATATGCTAGGCACTGTAACCGCAGTTGGCTTGTTGAATTTCCAAAGAAGAGGATGGCTTGTCTCAGTCGAGACAGGGGATTGCCTTAGGGGGTCCACTTCCCCCCCCCCCCCCCCCCCCCCCCCAATTTTTTTTTGTTTTTGTTTTGTTTTCCCCCCAAAATATGATGACAGTACATGCAAGATGCTGCCTTCCAAATTGGAGAAGATTTGGATGCTCCATTCTGGACTTATACTAACTTGAGTACTCCCGATTTGCGAAGAAGATGCTTCACGTAATAGTGAGTTTCAATGGCCGTGGAGACCCACAAGGGAAGCAAACCAGTGATTCTGGTCATCCCCCTAGGAAGCGGCCTATATAGGACAGACCAAACTTCCCCTCCCTATTCTTGATTTTTCTGGTATGTATATGTATACCACTTTTGGTGTTTTTTTATGGTATGAACCATTGAAATACTAAGTCCTTAAAATGCCTGTCCCGAAAATGCCTGTCCCGAAAAAGTTGTTTTTTTGGCCAAGGACGGTTCTCCCTGCTTCATATTTGGAGTAACCAGAAAAAATTATATAGATTCTGTTTCCTCTCAATGAGAGCTACAAGATAACATCCTCTGTTTTTAATTTTAAGCAAGTATGATGTCAACAGGTATATATATACCAAAATATATACCAAAAAAACAATGAAAATGGTACCAAGAAATTGCAATAGTTTTTAAAATCCATGATCACACTATTTAAAAAAAAAACTCATTGTTACATTGTGTTTCATACTTTGTAATTTCCCCTGTGGTAAGTTGTGAAATCCCAAAGTAAACTAGTCTCCAAATATATGATGGTCCTCGTGAAATCTTAAATGTTCACTAAGTCCGGATTAGTTGTAGCTGGGTAGTTGGCACAGCACCAGAAGATAGGTCTGTGTATAGGTACACATCATCAAGATTTCAAATAAAAATTCTGAAGCAGAGAGAAGTTTTTTTTGGGGGGGGGGGGGGGGGGGGGGGGTAGTTGACCCCCTTAATTAAGAGGACACAGAGATGATGCTATATACATCTACTGGTATCCTTAATGAAGGAAACTTTAAAGCACTTGTTAAATTCAGAATTGAATCAGGTGATACTGAATTAGGTACTCATCTCAAAATATGCTCTAGCAGATCCACACATAATTATATTAAAAAAACAAGTCAGAATGAATCGCTTGCTTGCATTGGAGATGTTATTCAAACAGAAATTGTAACGGACATTCAAGCACATACTTATTTTGCAAATTTCTTTGGAATTCAAGCAGATGAAGTCACAGATGTATCCAACTGGGAGCAGCTGGGCATTATTGTTCGATATGTGAAAGATCGACAGCCAGTTGAGAGATTACTTGAATTTGAAAACTGTGAATCCATTAGTGTTGAATTGCTGCAGAAGGTTGGTTTACAACCTAACCTGATTAGAGCTCAGATGCAGGCAATATGGCTGGCCGGCTTAAGGGATGTTCTGCACATATATTGAAGAAGGTCCCTCTGGCAATTTATTACCACTGCACTATTATAGCCATCAGCTTAACCTGGCTCTTTCTAAAACATCAACCATAAAAGAAGTGCAAGTCATGATAAATACTGTTACAAGTGTTGGTCTGTTCTTTAAATACTCTCCCAAACACCAGAGACACCTGGAAACTTGTTTAAAGGCTTACAATGCTGAGTTGAAGGAAGTTGGAAATACTCACCTTCGAAAGAATAAAACTATGTGTGTGACTAGGTGGATTGAGCGCCACTCAACAATGGAAGATTTTGATAACATGTATCCTGCTCTGTGTAACTGTCTAGACGACATTGCTTGCAACATGGGTGGTATGTGGGGTAGTAAAGCTGTTACTGAAGCCAATGGAATTTTCCATAGCTGTGTATTCAAGGTTAATCATTACATCTTTGGTTTCACTAAGCCTTTAAGTGTCCTCCTTCAAGGTTCAACCACAGATTTAATTGCAGCATATAGTGAGATTGATCAACTTAAGAGAATGTTACTTGATCTCAGAGAAAATGCTGAAGATGAGTTTCAGCCTTTATTTCAAAGCATGCTGGATATGGCACACTTGGAAGGAATGCCTGTTCCTAGAATATGTCAGCGGCAGACTGCAAGAAGCAACACTGACGCATCAATGATCATCACCTATGGAATATTGGCGCAGAACTATGTTTATTTCATTTCTTGATCATTTGCTTCAAGCGTTTGATAATCGATTCAGTCAGCTTGCTCAGGGTGCCATAAAGGATTATATTTGTTACCATCTGAATTACCCAGACTTTCAGAGAGAGATATTACTGCTCTGTTTGAGAGATTTAAAGATGATCTTCCTTCTCCATCATCTTTTAATCAAGAGATATATATATACGAAGATGGAAAATGCTATGGTCCATCATTGAACACTTGCCCTCATCTTTAGTGGACACCCTGGGTAGTGATCTTTATGTTCCAAGGAGTTGTCCAAATATTTCCACAATTTTCCATATTCTGTCAATAACTCCTGTAACAACAGCTTTAAAATCAATCAAAAGTGACAGGAGATATGGGCCAAGGAACGTTTGAATTTCCTGCTTATGCTATATGTTGACAAAGACATTAAGCTGGACTCAGACAAAGTGATTGACCTGTATGCTTCTCTATATCCAAGGAGATGAAACTTCTTAATCCCTTGTGAATCATTAGAACACATGACATTGTCATACTATTGTGCTGTTAATACACTTTTCAATTCTGTAAAATATATATATATTTTTAATAACACACATATAGTGATGTCACTGTATAAAAAAAAGCACACTCATTTTAGCGTACATTACACCCCAATATTGTAGCTTAAAGAACACGGGGGGGGGGGGGCGGCGGCGGGGGAGCAAGCTGCAACTTTTGTCCCCTCCCCCAGTAGATAGAACCCAGACAGTGGAATGAAAGATGTAAATCACATGTATTTTCACAAAACAAAGAGAGACCAGAAACAATAATATAAGGTAGTCACTGATTTATACAAAAACACCATAAAAATATTAATATTAATAGTCACATGAGTAATGAGTAAGGCCATGAAGTGATCAATATAAGTTGGAATTATGTATCTTCATGAGGGAAAGAGATATTATAGATACAGCAAAACTATGACAAGTTGTTCTTATTTGAGTTGTAAGTTCCAACTGTATATTATTGGTCACAATGAAGAGCCTCGAGTTCACTTAACTCCACCTAAATCTTGGGTCACCTCTCCACCCTGAGAAGTTGTGAAATTTATTTTGTTCAAAATCATCAATGCTCTGTGCAATGGATCCTGGTCATAATTAAAGATAGCAAACTGTTTATAGCTATATAGCATCCGACACAATACATCAGCTATTAAATTCTCAAGCTTCTGTGCCTCCCCCCTTTTATTTTTCCCGGATCCGCCACTGAATGAGATAAGGCATGGATACATATATATATACAGAATGGAATAAGTCATGGATGCATATATACAGAAATGGGATAAGGCATGGACACATTCGAATTTTAAATTTATTTTAACTGAGCATGCTCAGTTGACTTAAATATCAGAACAAAGAAATGTTTTCCTGTATGAGATGATACTGGTTGTATTCTGTTAGCTACAGAGCTGCAAACTCACCTGATGCTGCCGGGTGTCACCAGATTTCAACACTAATCTCCAGATCTCCCAATTGACTATTCAATTCACCCGACTTTCTGAAGAATTAATTTTTTAAAGATCAGGGTTAAAAAGATCGAAGTTCAAATCAAAATAAAATGGCCAAGCGACCCGCATCAGGGAGTGCAAGCTACTCTGAAAATGGCACAGACACCAAGAAGTCACTCAGGCGTCAAGAAGTCACTTAGGCAAGTATTCATGTTCTTATACTTCCCTGTGGGCCCAAAATTATCCTGTTCGAGCTGTTCCTGTTGCACTTCGATGTTTCACTGCATTCCATGCAGTAAAAACATTCTCTGTAGCCAACAGGGTTTGAGGGATGTCAAGGTTTCATTGGAGAGAGATTCTCATAAAAGCAACGTGAAAGGGCATCAAGAACAGATGCCACTGAACTCTTTTCTTAGCAAGCCAGGAGAATCTGAGATTGGAAGAAAGACCACAAGAGCTGAGGTAATGATCACCATTTTTCTCATTCAGCATAACCTCCCTATTGCTACTGCTGATCATTTAGGATTGCTTGTCGATATGCATCTGCCAGAACAAAAACCTCTGCTATTCTTAATGTTGCTATGGGTGTATATTGCTATGGGTGCATATTGCTATGTCGAACACGGCAAAGCTCATCCGTTTAGCTTTGGGGCAGATGCATCCAATGACAAAGGACTGTTGAAGATGAACCCATCCATTTTTTTGACATTAAACAGGTCCAAAAAAGTAACTAGCCAATTTTATGACATCTGCAGAACATCTGGGGAGAATTGTGGCAAAGCTTATTCCATATTTGATGCCATAAATGGAAAATTTGAGTCAGATTCAGTTCTTTGGGTCAATGCTATCAGTCTTAGCGTTGATAATACCAATGCTATGATTGGTACTCAAACTTCATTGCTTCAAGATGCAGAGAAGAATCCCAGTGTCTTTATTTCTGGATGCCCATGCCATCTTGCTCACCTTGTTGCCAGTGAGGGACAATGATACTTTTACGAAGATTGCTGGAATCAACATTGAAGATGCTGTAATCGATTTGTTCTTCTATTGGTTCGATAAGAGCTAGAGTTCGAAATGCAAGGGGAAGCTTGCCAAATACTGTGAATTTTGTGATCAGGAATATCAGCAAGTCCTCAAACATGTTTAAACACGCTGGCTATCACTAGAAAGATGTGATCGAGTTTAAAAAAAGTACCCCAGCCTTAAGTCATACTTTGAGTCGGAGCACTTTGCTGATTGTCAGGGATGGACCTGCAAAAGATTATCCTGACATTTATTAGAACATTAGAATGTGTGTGTGACTATAATAACATTGTGTGTATAATGTGTGCTATAATAGTCAGGTGTTGATTATGTCATGTGAGGCTACTGAGGGGAGCACGTGTAGAACAATATATATGTGGTCGGCTCGCCCTCAGTAGTTCGTTCGATTTTTGACCTTGTTTCTGTAAAGTGTTTCTGAAGTTTTAATAATAATAATTATACTTTAGTAGTACTTGTTGATTCTAGCTTAGAAGATAGATCAGACTAGAGTTTGACCTAGTCCACCCTAAGTTAAGGGTGGAAACGAGCGCGAACCTCGACACTGATGAACGTTTTCATCGACTTCATGCTTTGTAATCTGTAATCCAGTTCTCGAACCAGTTCTTCTGTTTCACAGTGCTTCTATACCAAGTTTAACAAATTGCTACAATGTGAAGAGCCAACAATCCACATTCTACAAGATGCTATGATTAATCTGGCCAAGAAGCTAGCTTCTCGTATTGTTCTACTGGACATACTCAGGGACACGCCATGGATGTCCGCTCCAAAACGACAGAGAATGTGCAGTTATTGCAAGATACAAAGACATTTTAAGTCTAGGGGCACTAAAATAACATGTCATAAGCTACTTGAGGAAAGAAACAAAAATGAAGTGCAGTGTATCACCTATAATTCTGTTTCTATTTAATTTCTAATAAAAGCACACCTCCAAGTGGTCTGTCATTTTCTCTACATCAGTATAATTTATATATTTTTAATTTTTTTATTTATCATAAAATTTTGAAAGAACATGCTATGAGGTAGTTGGAAAGCATGAAAAGTGAAATTAGATCATTAATGCCTATGCGGCCTTTTCTTGTGGCGGCAGGTCACATACAGAAATGGGATATAGCATGGATAGGCATGGATACATATATTATAGAAATGGAATAAGTCATGGATGCATACATACAGAAATGGAATAAGGCATGGATACATACATGGAAATGGGATAAGGCATTGATATGTGAGATAAGGCATATAAATAGAACATGGATACATATATATAGAAATGAGATAAAGCATGGATATATATTCACAGAAATGGATAAGGCATGGATATATATATTATTTTTTCTTTTCTAACATTTTATAATGATATGTGGTTGGAGGATTAACCAAGATTACTCTTTCTGCTTCGAAGAATTAAAAATAAAATAATAAATGATAAAAAAAGGAAAAGGACGACCATTATTATGTGGAAATGGTGAACTCGAAGTTTCCTTGATGTTGGCTGCTCCAGATCTGTGTGGAAATAAGGGCAACTCAAGCGGGTAAAGGTACCTACTCTAGAAATTTATATAAACCATGCGCTGCAATACCAAGTTTTCTGTCTAAATCACCATGGCTCACCAATTATTATTGTTGTTGGTTGTTGTTATTTATTATTATCATTACATTGTTGTTATTCTTCTTTTTGTTGTTGTTATTGTTGTTTTCATACATTCCCCCGCTGGACTGCCACTGAGAGACGCTGAAGGAGGTAAGCACGGGCATTCACTCCCCAGTTCTTCTTATTATTATCATCATCGTTGTTGTCATTCTTCTTCTTGTTGTTGTTTGTTGTTATTATTGTTGTTTTTATTAGTTGTTATTGTTGTTATTATAATTGTTTGTTATTGTTATTATTGTTGTCATTATTATTATTGTTACATTATTATTCATTATTATTATCATTATTATTATTATTATTATACAATTTCATTGAGAAGGTTATTGTAATGTTATTATGTCAACTGATAATTTATTCAGACTTTATTTAAGGGAAACCTACGGGTAGCGATACCCATAAATTATTGTGATGCTAACTACAACAAGATTTTACACCGGAAGGCTCGGTGGGAGAATTCACCACATGTTCAGCATGAGATGCCATGATGAGGAAATTCTACCAGCAAGTTTAATGGTGAAACCTCCCATTAAGACCAGGGAAGGGTACAGGATTATCGCACAGGTTGGGATTAGAAGTGTAGCGCTAAACAACCAAATGCCTGGCACTAAGTGGCAAGTGAAGGTGCAACGAAGAAAGTTCTAGCATAGCTGAGAAGGCCTAATGCAGCACTAATATGTAAGGGAAATAGCGGGATCAAAGATAAAAACTAGCACCTCGAAGTATGCGCAATCTCCCTGTGATCATGCCCACTGTATAAATGACACCTATTTATATAGTACTATTGGCATCATCAAGGACGTGCTTCAAATGCATGTATTTATAATGGTGGTCACCTATTTGGAATGGTGGATACAGAATTCTCAACAAACTCTCAGTTGACATATTGAAATTACAATGACCTTCTTACTAATCAACCTGAAATTTACTCTCTCAAAGTTTTGACTAGATGCTCTAGCTTTCATCAGGAATAATTGAAGGCTAGAGCATCTAGTCAAAATGTTAGAGAGTAAATTTCAAGTTGATTATTGGAATGGTTAGTGTAATTAGGTAGAGTACTTTCATTTTCCATGCCCAGAAGCACTATTATCAGTTCTCTTGTCATCAAGTCTCCTAATAGGCTATATAGAGATGTCCCAGCTCCACTGCTATATACCAATAATCATTAGGACTGTGACTACCTTATCGCACCAATGGGCAGCCTACAATCAGGTGGCAGGTAATACGCAAGTGACCACAGTTGATCCTGCAACTGGAATGCATTCACCAGATATTGAGCCATTGGTGAGGGAGGGCTCAGCAGGTGTAATTAATAAATAATATATATATAATATAATGACTTTACAACCTTGACAAAAGTGAGTTGTGTATGAGTGCATGGTAATATGGTTGATGAACACCCACCAACTGCCATATTATTTAACTGAAAATCCACTACATTTAGTACATGGACAAACACAATTACAGGACATCCTACAATTACAGGACATCTTCGATGAATTTATGATAGAGAATATTTCGTGCCCTTTCTTTTATAGGGTTTTCGTGAGCCAGTTAGGATCGCCTAAAGACTGTAGCTAGATCGATTGAAAATCTGCTAACCTTTACTAAAAATAACCTTACCCCAGGTCTTCGTCTGTCTCCCTCTCCCCCCTCCCTCTCTCTCACTCTTCTTCTAGGAATAAGCAATTTAGCAAGCGACTATCTGAAATCGGCAAGGGGCTTTATTTTTAACACACGCTACCCTACCGCGTACCCCTCAATGTCTGTCAGCTGCGCCAGTGGTACCTAGGCTATAGCAAACCTGCTCGACTTCCAACCCCCTGGCTGGCTCTAATCAGAAACATTTCACGGGTTAGTGATCGTTCCAGGCGATCAAAGGGATTGCGGGGGGGGGGGGGGGGGGGGTGGGGGGTAGTTCACCACCCTTGGGTGGGGCAATTAAATGTGCCTAAATATAAGATATTAAAACCGTTCCAGAATCAGTTAAAAAAAAGAAGAAGATCACAAGACATGAACTACAAAATGATTCCAGGCATAATCCTATTGCTGCTTCACCAAGGTGAGCTTTAAAAAAATATAGAGCTAATGAGTTATTGAGAATTGGATAGAGATGCTAGGATAATGATATTGTATAGTGTTTGATTCATAGTTGTGCCTTTGCTGCCACCTAGTTAATCATAGGAATTGGACTGATAGCACGTCAATAAGATAACATCCCTGATGCAGTATTGTAGTGTTTGTGCTGTTAGAACTGACACACACCACACGAAACTTCCGCTCTTATTAAAAAGGCTTTAAGATAGCTACCTGACTTGCAGGTGAATGATTACAGGAAATTAATGAGCCACATTGTTACAACTTTAACCACAGATAGTAATTAATTATCTCTACACATAGCTATATCACATAGTGAAGAGGTGATATGATCAGTGGCATATTCTAGTTCAGAATCGAGGTGTAGGGGTGTTCCCACTAGTCTGCTAATGGAGTCCTTTGAAAAATTTAGAGGACTGCTTTGCCATTCCTCTAGTTGCAGAAAACACTTAATGAGCTGAAAGTTAAGTGTTCCACTTCTAATAAGCACTGCTCATAAGCTTGTACTTCATGTTTCCTAAAGCAGTTGAAAATGTTTAGTTTCTGTTGGTGGATACATAGAAATAGGATGCCCTGATGAACATCAGTCATTCATCTAGTTCATATTAAGTATTTTAAAAGTAGTTAGCTAGCTAACTTTTAGAGCTTTCTATAAGGACAAATCAGTGGTGCTAGTTTATAGTTTTTCCCTAGATGCTACATATAGCTACATATATGAATGACATTCTGTCATAATATGACCTATGATTTTGTATGTAGTAAATAGCATTGTTCTTGTTATGCTATTAGGTATCACATCAAATGGACAAAACCAAGCACAGTGCTATGCAACAACTGGATGTAGTGGTGACTTTATTGGTGAAGTTTTCAATGGCAGCCAACCGATTTGCTGCAGTGGAGAACATGCGTCATATTCTGTAGTGGGAGTGGAAGGTTGCAGAGACTGCATGAATGATTATGGTCAGTTATTACAATGCTTGGGTGACCTAGCTAGTACAATAAGTATGGCCAATCACACCACTAACTAAAAGTATTGCTGTGAATATATGAAGTGCTTTTGTTAATTTGGTCATAAGGACACATTTGTGCATGGTTTTTTGTTGTTATTTTAAATGACTTTTTAATACAATTCTGAGAACTAGTTAGTCCATGCATTTTAACTGATATTTTTAGCGTTTTAAGAGTCTATAATGTATTCACTATATATATAACCTTCTCAATAATCAACTTGAATTTTACTCTCTTGACGTTTCGACTAGATTCTCTAGCCTTCATCAGAAATAATGACCATCATCTGTCCACCTTATATGAACTACTAGCTGGTCTTTGTGACTAATTTCCCCTGCTTCACCAGCAATAATTGAGTAGTGCTCTATCTGATAAAAGCTCCCACGGAACACTCAACCTTATGAGAGCATTTTAAAATTTAAGAACTTCTTGTCTTGGACCCATAATGTAGTGATCTGGAACAAACTTGAACTTTGTACTACTAGATAGTTATGCGCATGACACTAGTTCTTATTATTGCCCGTTATTGTCTGTACTGTATTGTCGATTCCTAGACCTCGTGTTTGAGATCTAGTTGCATAAAATCTTTCTCTCTACGGTGTTTATAAATCACAACAATTTATACAACTATATCTCTGGATGGATAAAGTCCTTCGTCCGGAACGTTTGGAGGCAGACCCAATCCCAAACTCGAGTGATGCCTCAAAGGATTGGTTCCAATGGAGGAGGACATTCCAGAACTTTCTCGCTGTCCTCGACCGAGAGGGTTTGGACAAACTCGGAGTACTCACAAACTTTCTGTCTCCTAAGATCTACCAATACATCAAATACTGTCGAGATTACCCAACGGCGATTGAGACGCTGCATACAAAGCCCACCAACAAAGTCTTTGCCCGACATATCCTTGCTACGAGGCACCAACAGTCTGCGGAGACCCTGGATGAGTACCTCCAGGTCCTCAAAATGCTTAGCAAAGACTGTAACTACCAGAATGTCTCCTTGGTTAAATATCGTGAGGAGAGCGTTAGGGACGATTTCATCTCTGGCTTAACTTCTGGACTTATTCGCCAAAGGTTATTGGAAAATAATACTCTGGGCCTCAAGACTATGTTCGATCAAGCCAGATCACTGGAATCAGCAGAGCGCAGCTCAGAGTTTTTTACGGCAACTCCCCTATCATTCAATGCTGCCATCTTACCAGCAGACAATGTTCTACCAGACTGTGACCCGGCTGTCAATCCTTCTACTCTTGCTACAACATCTTGTTTTCAAGGACAGAAGTGCTTCTTCTGTGGCTACCAAAGGCATCCTCGCTCCAGGTGCCCTGCTCGCGATGTCACATGTTCCTAGTGCCAAAAGAAGGGACACTTTCAGAAAGTTTACTAAAGTGGCGCCCCACCCCTGTCTGAAGGGAGGATGTCAGCCGCAATGTGTTGACCTACACTCGCTACCATCTCCGCTGAGGTGCTCCTGTCACTTGCTAAGTCGACGACCATGGTGAGCGTAGAAGGATTAGAAGCCAAGGCCCTCGTTGATAGTGAGAGCTCTGAAAGCTTCATTCATCCGGGACTGGTGAAATCGGCAGCTCTTCATGTCTACCCTTCGTCGGGAACAAAATCGATGGCTACATCCTCACTGGCAACAAATGTGAGTGGTTATTGTCTTATTGGCCTCGTATTTGGGGGTAGAACCTAACCCTGGGTATGCCTATCTGTCCTGCCCGAACTGTGTGCTGACCTCATACTAGGCTTAAACTTCCAGACGCAACATGAGAGTTTTTTTAAAAATAACATGGTCCTAACTCTTCGCTATCTATCTGTGGTCTAAGCACTTTGAATATTAGCCCACCACAGTTGTTCTCTAATCTAACAGATGACTGCCACCAGATTGCGACCAAGTCACGCAAGTATAGTCGCGAAGATTCGCTATTCATTACCGCAGAAACACGACGGCTCCTGAAAGAAGGCATTATTGAGCCTAGCAAGTCGCCCTGGAGAGCCCAAGTTGTCGTTGCAAAGGGTGATAACCACAAAAGGATGGACTATTCACAAACTATCAATATGTTTACACTATTGGATGCTTTCCCTCTTCCACGCATATGTGACCAGGTAAACTCCATTGCTCAGTACCGGGTATTCAGCACTATCACATAAAGAATGCCCAAGTCGAGCATGATACCAATCTAGAGCTCTTCCTCTGCAGCCAAACGGAGAAACATGACCTACAATGATGAAAAGAGTGTCTTCTCAACTAGACGCCTCGCCATCCTCGGTTGCGTTGTAGAAGAGGGTGTGATCCGCCCAGACCCTGAGCACTTGAGATCTCTTCGAGAGCTTCCTATCCCCAACAGTATCAAGTCTCTCAATAGATGTAAAGGGCTATTCTCTTACTACTCTCAATGGATTCCTGGGTTTTCAGACAGAATGAGCCCCATAAACAGTTGCAAAACTTTCCCATTGTCTGCTGATGCTATTGTGGCTTTTGAAAGTCTAAAGAAAAGTATTGAAGAATCGGAAGTAATGGCCGTGGATGAAGAGTTACCTTTTGAAGTGGAGACGGATGCATCAGAAGTGGCTATAGCTGCAACCTTGAACCAAGCTGGATGTCGTGTAGCTTTCTTCTCGAGGACACTACAAGGGCCCGAGATCCGACATCTCTCCGTCGAGAAAGAGGCCCAGGCCATCATAGAATCTATCTGCCATTGGAAACACTACCTAACTGGATGACATTTCTGCTTGAAGACTGACCAGAAGTCTGTGTCCTATATGTTTGACCAGCGACATAAGGGAAAAATCAAGAATGATAAAATCATGCATTCGCGGGTAGAGCTGTCCTGCTACAATTATGATATTATCTATCGCCCCGGAAAAGAGAACATACCACCTGACACTTTCTGCCCGGTGCTGCCTCCCTAGATGACTCTTTGTACCTGCTGCATCAGTTGCTTTGCCATCCAGGTATTACGAGGATGTCACATTTTGTTTGTAGCTGAAACCTACCGTTTTCCATTGAAGAAATAAAGAGAATGACAAATTCTTGTCGGATCTGCTGTGAATGCAAGCCCAGGTTCCATCGACCTGTCAAAAGCCACCTCATCAAGGCAACTCAACCCTTCGAGAGGTTGAACATCGATTTCAAAGGACTTCTCCCCACTAATAACAAGAACTCATATTTCTTCAACGTCATCGTTGAGTATTCACGTTTTCCCTTCGTTTTCCCTTGTCCTGATATGAATGCCAGTACTGTAATCGAATGCTTATCATTGCTATTCTCTGTCTTCGGGATGCCGGCTTTCGTGCATTCTGATCGAGGGCCCTCTTTAATTAGTCATGAACTGCAGACCTACCTTGCTGGGAAAGGAGTAGCAACAAGTCTCACCACTCCCTATAATCCTGCAGGCAACGGACAAATAGAGAAGTGCAATGGGACTGTGAGGAGAGCTGTCACGATGGCCTGCAAATCAGAGAATCTCCCCATCAAGTACTGGCAGAAGGTCCTCCCTGATGTCCTCCACTCCATATACTCACTTCTCTGTACGACTACTAATGAGATTCCCCATGAGCGTCTCTTCCATTTCTCCTGACGGTCTACGTCCAGAAACTTCATCCCTACCTGGGCTGACTTCTCCTGGACCCGTCTTCCTCAAGCGTCACATCCGAACCAGAAAAATGGACCCACTGGTCGATGAGGTGGAGCTCATTGAGAACCCCCATTATGCTCACATCCGGTATCCAGACGGCAGGGAAATGACGTGTCTACCAAGCACCTAGCCCTGTGTGATAAACCGGGGGACAACACTCTCCCTCCGATGCCGGCTATGGACGAGGCGCTCCCTCTGACATCACTTCCCCGACCCTCACTTGAACCAGAGCTTAACTCTCAACCTATGCCTACCTCGATATCCTCAGGGGCGGAACTAACTCCGGCTCAGGTACCACCCAATTCTCCGATTCAAGAAGCTCCCTTACGTCGTTCTGAACGCATCCATCACCTATCGACCATCTTGCCTATAAGATCACCTCCTAACAAAGGGGTGAATGTGGTGATCTGGAACTAACTTGAACTTTGTACTACTAGATAGTTATGTGCATGACACTAGTTCTTATTATTGCCCGTTATAATATGTCTGTACTGTATTGTCGATTCCTAGACCTCGTGTTTGAGATCTAGTTGTATAAAACCTTTCTCTCTACGGTGATTATAAATCACAACACATACTTTAAGTGCTGGCATAGCATTATTTTTGAGGAAAAGCTGGGTCAAATTACTACCTATCTCACCATTACCTCTAATAGTCTAAGCAAGAATTGGGCGGAACAGTTAGAATTTCTCAATGTATTTTTGATCATGGATCTTGTTGACATTGGAGGAGGATATGCACACTTCAAGCTTCAACTTTTTGAATACTACTTCTTTATGTAGGTTTGACCGAGCATGCTGACAGAATTGTCAACCCCCCAAATCTATCTTCTCCTCTCTTTGCTGGACACAGAAAATCTTTCTTGGTATACACAGTATTAATAATAAGTACAGAAGACTTGTTGTACATAAAGTCAATCAAGGAAAGCTGGCATACATTAAAGCAAACTGTTCAATGTTTTTGCCTTGTTTCTTTTTTGGTGCCGTCAATCAAATCTCAAGTTCATGATTGAAATAGGGACTGCACTGAACAAAGCTAGAACTACAGATCCATCCATTTTAAACTGCACAATTACATGCACTGCACACACCTGAAGGAAGTGCTTGCTCAACCATGGTTAAATTGTGTCAGGACTCTTAACTTCCAACTACATGAAATATATTTGGGAATGGAATATAGATGCTTCATAATTGTATGCATATATATGTGTGTAGATATTTTTAAGTTTACCATATAAAAAAAACAAGATCGGCAAAGCTAGTGACAAAGTTGTCACAACCTTGTAAGGATTACAACAACCTGTAGGGAAGTAGTATACACATGTTATAAATGCACGACTATCTTGGAAGAAGGTTGTTAATGGTAAGGAAAAATTCTGACAACTTTGGTGAGGATTGTCGCAGTAGTGACAACCTTGTAAGGAGATTGCTATGCACATACATCATTTAAGAGTATTTCCAGATTTGTCCAAGTTATGGCCAATTCACAATACGATGATGGATGAGCGAACAATATCTTATATCATGCTGCATAGTTTCACGATAGAAGCAATCTTGGACTTTGACATTGAATCTGGTAGGTGACAGCAGCTTCAGCTACACATCATGATGGTTGTCAACAAAAAATTTAATAGCTATGAAACTATCGCTACGAACTAACTAGCTACACAATCTAGCAAATGATTGCTATTAAATAAGTTGTACTTGCTAGCTATATACAATGCTACTTGCCTAGAAGCTACCAAAACTATCAAACCACTGGTTATCAAGCTGCTGTAAATACATCCACCAGTAGCAAAACCACTAGCCATCTATATCAGCTAGAAAACTACAGGCTAGGTTTATAGCATTTTTATCTTGGCTACCACCTGATTCCAGGCATTGTTCTTCTCCCTGTCATGTATGCAGATTATTGCCATAAGCAAGATCAGTTTTCGGTGTTTTTGTGAACTTTTTCACATCCACCATCATCACTTTTTTACTAGAAACTAAGCAGTTCACAATGCAGTACATCACATGCTAGATTTTATCATTCTGATTGGCTCAATGGTTCCTGCTAATGTTTAATTTATTCAGTGCACTTCTGCTCAATTGCATAAGCGAGAAGAAGTCCGTTACTTCAGTAGAGCACATGGCAGTAACTTTAATAGCCACAGAATTTTGGTAATAAAGAAGTACCCTGAGTTCCTTTTAAAGCAGATTCCCAGAAGGAAAATCTTGCCATTGATCTGAGCGTTACTGCTTAGGAAGGTGCTTAAGATATGATTTTTTTATATTTGGGAATAACCCAGTGTGTTCGGTTGTTGTGTGGGCTGTGAACTGGCAGGACAGTTTTTCCAGATGGGTCCATATTCTTCCCAATACAAAACTGGACATCACCTACTCTGAAAAACGATGCATACAGCAGTGGCGAGTCTACATGCTCAATTCTTTCCTGCAAGTGTTTATGCATGTTGATCAGCTCTCAAAAAACTCACCACTGATAGCTTAGACTGGATGGTAGTTAGCACCCCATCCTCTATCAGATGTTAAAATTTACTGAAAACCCAAACCATGGAATCCCTAAGACTGTATGGGGTTGGTGTGCTAGTTGGGTGGGTGGGATACCTGACCAGAAAAAAAAGCATGTGTCCCAATTCCCCCCCCTCCCCCCCCCCCAGTCAGACATCTCTAGGTTCTCCCATGAGTGATGAGGGGGTAAGCCATCCATAAGGATGTTTAAAAATGACCTCTGGATGGCTGAGTGGGTGTGTACAAAAGGGTTAGTGTGTGCTAAACTGGTAAGTATACACTATTATGTAAATACAGTACTAATTTTAGATTCCTCGATCTATACTCAATCATCATCAGTAGGGTTACACCAGGATAGTCCCAAGTATCCTGGAAATCTTGAAATTCCCTGGTAAATGTTTCGCTGGTACCCTAAACAATGGGAGAAATCCCAAGCATGTGTGTTGTTTATGTATACAAGTATTCCGTGCAAACAATACATGGAAATCTTGTTTTATTATAATTTATACAATGAGTTCAGTAGAGAAATGAAGTGGTAGATGGTTGTGGGAAATATTGTCCATCCCTTCCATTTCCTTCAAGTAAAATATGAACATTTTGTTGTAGAAATTACAATTGGAATGGATGTGGAGCAAGTTATAATCGATGAAGGTATAGGTATGTTGGAGCTATGTACCAGTGTACTTGGAGACCCAAAGCAAGAGATAGTGGTTTCTGTGGTATACCAAGACAGAGGAGCAGTAGGTGAGTGCAACATTGTGGCATCTGTATTTACAAACATATTATGATCTCATTATTCCTGATGAAGACTAGACCATCTAGTCGAAACATTGAGCGAGTACAATTTCAAGTTGGTTGTTGAGAAGGTTATTGTAATCTTATTATTATTGAAATCTGGTTACATCATTTTATGACTATAAGATAGTGGCTTTCCATTCTGTGTAAATTGACATTAAAAATTGCGTAAGAAGGATGGTGGGGTTCGCCCTATCGCTGTGGGCTGTACCCTGCACAGACTTGCTGCTAAGTGTGCTTGCATTCATGCCATGCAAAAAGTTCCTGATTTCCTGGCCCCTCGGCAGTTAGGTTTTGGAGTGACGCAGGGGGTTGAAGCGGCAGTGCATGCTGCTCGCATCTACCTCCAGAACCTCAAGGAAGACCAAGTGATCATGAAAGTAGACTTCAGAAATGCCTTCAACAGTGTTCGCCGGGACAAGATGTTGGGTGCTGTAGAAGAGTACATTCCCGAGCTTCTCCCTTTTGTCCACTCAGTATACTGCTCGCCATCTTTACTCTCATGGGGTGATGAAGTGGTGCTGTCTTCAGAAGGGGTTCAGCAGGGCGACCCTCTGGGACCCCTCCTCTTTTGCCTGACTATTCAGAAACTGTGTGCAAAGCTGAGGTCAGAGTTCTGTGTTTTTTATCTGGATGATGGAACTCTGGGAGGCAACCTGGAAGATGTAATTCGTGATCTCAAGACCATTGAGGTTGAAGCAGGTGCTCTGGGCCTTGAGCTAAACAGAGGAAAGACAGAATTGATCTGTAAGGATCCTACCTCTCGAGGGATCGTTCTCATTGCTCTTCCAGGAGTTAGCATCATTAACCCAGAGAATGCCAATCTCTTGGGCTCTCCTATTGGAGGGTTACAATCATTGGATGCAAGTGTAAGGGAGAAGACAGAGCTGCTGCAGTTGATGGGTGATAGACTTTGTCATTTGCAATCACCTGATGTTATAACATTGTTGCATCACTCATTTGCGATCCCTAAGATGATGCACATTCTCCACTCTACTCCCTGTTTCTCTTCCAGTCATCTGCCAGCTTATGACTACCTTCTCAAGTCGATCCTCAGCAATATCACTAATATAGATTTTCAGAACAATGACCCTTCTTGGCTACAGGCCACCCTTCCAGTGAACCATGGGGGAATTGGAATTAGGAGTGCGGTTCATCTTGCTCCCTCTGCCTTTTTGGCTTCTGCTGATGGATCGTCCAATCTCATTCACCATATCCTCCCCCCTCGGTTTAGTGCTGTCCAGTACCCTGAAATTGAGGTTGCCCTTTCACTCTGGGGTGATGACCTTGTCTTGCCTCCTCCAGCCCCGCCTGCTTCCCATCAGCAGAAGTCGTGGGACATCCCTCGTATTTTGGAAAGGGCAGAGTCACTTTTGTGGAATGCTAGTGACCCCAAAACCAGAGCTCGTCTCCTCGCAGTGTCTATATGTGAGTCAGGTGCCTGGCTTAATGCCCTGCCAATCTCCTCACTGGGTCTCCGAATAAGCGATGATGTAGTTCGAATAGCAGTTGGGCTACGTCTTGGAGCACCCCTGTGCCAGCCACACACTTGTAGTTACTGTGAATCGGATGTCAACCAGTTTGGCATGCATGGGTTAAGCTGCAGGCACAGTCAGGGAAGGCTTTCTCGCCATGGTGCTTTAAATGATATCATCCATCGGTCATTAACTGCTGCAAATGTCCCTTCCCGGCTGGAGCCCTTGGGTCTGCTTCGGTCTGATGGAAAGAGACCTGATGGCATGTCCATCATTCCATGGTCAAGTGGTAGACTCTTGGTATGGGATACAACCTGCAGTGACACCTTTGCCCCATCCAACGTTTTGGCTGCAGTCACTGAGGCTGGTGCAGTGGCAGCCCAGGCGGAGATTTTGAAGGGTGAGAAGTACACCCACCTGGACTCAGCATACAAGTTTGTACCTGTGGCAGTAGAGACATGTGGATCCTTTGGGCCTCAAGCAAAGGCATTCTTCATGGAGTTGGGACGCCGCCTGAGGTCAGTGACTTATGAAGAGAACTCCCATCAACATCTTCTTCAACGGATTTCTGTGGCGGCAGCGTGGGAATGCAGCTTCCGTAATGGGATCTTTGCCATCAGGGTTGGGGACGAGCCATTTCCCGAGTCATCACTTGAACATTTGAACTTGAGGTGAGGGGGTTCTATAAACTATATGAATAAGTGCAGATTTAAGATAATCGTCAAATTAAAAAAAGAACTATAATAAAATAATAAAAAATTAAAAACTTTATATTTTTAATTAAGCCAACACAAACAAAAAGGCACAACTCAACATGCAATTGTGAAGGTATCAAGTAAAAACGCAATATTAGGCACATTTTCGATTCCAAGAAACAAGATCTTAAAGTTTATGGCATGTAACATGGATATTCTAGGTCCAACATCCATAATTATTACAAGATAGCTAATCAAAAGATAGTTAATCACCTCAAAAATGTGTTGCTGCACAATGATTTATGATGTAATTCCTCAATATACCACCTGTTATAGTAGTATTGTATAGCTAGATGCTGTCAAAAAGGATAGCTAATTATGAATTGCTGCAATGATTGATGTAATTAATATAGCACCATAGCACGTGGGAGCTGCCTGTTGAGTTGCACTAGAGTCATAGCAGTTCGCTGAGTTCAGTCTAGTTAGCTATGCCTAAAGAAAGGGGAACAACTAGAGCGGATAGGAGGAGAAGTAAGAGGAAAAATTATCTTGATGGCAAAGCCACTCCCACACAACTTCTACTCCACTACCAGAGAGGGAAGAAACTAGTGGAGCTCGAGGAGTGTGTGAGAAGGGTTTCCCAATCCTTTCTCGCTATAAAGGTATTTTTTTAAAGGCTTAATTCATCAAGGGACAAAATTGAAGTAGCTTCGGCTCATGAGTCCTGATCGAGAAGAGCATAGAGATGTAAAGCTTCAGAATGAATGGCTCCTGAATAACATTTTTGATCCTATGGGGAACTAGGTATTTATTTTGTGCAAAATGTGTATGCAAGACCTTCCAAATATCTGAGAGAAGATTAGCCCGTCAGCGATCTGTTAAACGTACCTTGTCCAGCAATCCTATTGTAAATATGACCAAAGTAGATGTCGAAGGAAAAAGGCTTGGCCATTTTTTTATTATGCCTAGTGGTATTGAGTAATCATTTATGGAGTGGTGGAGGTCATTAGATGATTCAGTGACTGTTCAAATTCGTTACCCTCATCAGCAGAATGGAAATGAGGGGTTCCAACTCCTCAAAAATGGGCCTGAGAGAGCAATTCTTGGCTTTCATAGATACCAATATTCAGCCTAATGGAAGACAAGCAGATTCGTTTGGCCTCACTCACTATTTTCTCTCAACCTTTTCAACTATTCAAACCCCTAAAAAGAGCATTACAAATTATGAGGAGCATTTAAGGCATTCTGTTGTTGGGGAGTTTAATAGAATTCAGAGTGAAACAGGCGAGGAGTGTTGCACTAATGGATCAGTATCAGACTCTATCGTCCTAAAGTTGCTATTTGCCTGATTATTGTGACAGGTCAGTCAGTATCACACATTAAATAGGGTCGTGTACTTCAAATTTAGATTTCCAGCTGTTTTTATGTACCTCTTGTGTATAGGTGTGTGTTAGGTTGGAACGGTCGGGCACTGGTCTGAATCTAGGGAAAGGGAGCAAGGGGATAAGTTGTGGACAAAATGTAGACAAGAAATATTATGATCACTGCATTTAGCTTACAGTACCCAGTAGTTTTGACCAGGATCCTAAGCCTTGGGCTTAAATACCCTTCAGCCCGGACCCTGATCAAAATGACTATATATGGTCATTTATGATACAGTAATTCTCGATGGATGTAATGTCTGACCAATGAGATGATAAGTCTATAGAATGTTCTAGAAATGCGAGGTTCACACTTCTACTGTTCTGAGCCAGTCTTGTTTGAAGTCTTGAGGTGTTGATAGCCTCTGCTGCAGGCTCCTGCTTGTATGTCAGGGCTGCTGATGTGCTGTGTTGGCAGTCTGGATCCAACACCTCCCCCCATCTCCTGAAGATTGTCTGGTATGCTCGGAGTCCAAGCTTGGCGGGAGAGACCATCCGCATTGCCGTTCTCACTGCCAGGTCTGTAGTGGATGGTGAATGAAAACTGCCGAAGTATGTCCATCCAGCGGGCAAGTCTTGGGCTTCTTGTTTCTTGATGGTTCAGAAAGGCGAGAGCCTTGTGATCGGTCCAAATGTCGAAATGGTGTCCCAACAGATATGGAAGGTAATGTTTGCGGGCCTCGACGACTGCGAGTCCTTCTTTTTCCGTTGCCGAGTAGCGAGTTTCCCTGGGGGCCAGCTTTCTGCTGAAGAAGGCCACGGGGTGCTCGGTCAGGTCATCATCCTTCTGTGTTAGCACCGCGCCAATACCACGGCCAGATGCATCAGTTTGGAGACAGAAGGGGCGGTCGTAGCGAGGTGGTCGAAGGATTGCCTCACTGCACAGACTGTGTTTCAGTGTTTGGAATGAAGTCTCACACTCATCTGTCCAAACCACCTGGTCTGGTTGGTCCTTCTTTGTCAGGTCCGATAGCGGCACTGCTAGGAGGCTGAAGTTGTTGATGAATTGGCGGTAGTAGCCGACTAACCCGAGGAACGCCCTAACATCAGTTTTGGTCTTTGGTTGGCGGAATTCCTTCACTGCTTCAATCTTGACTGCCTGGGGGGAAATAGCATTGTGTCCAACAATGTGGCCAAGGAACTTACAGGTCTGTGTGGCCAGCTGTGTCTTCTGTGGCTGAATCGTCAAGCCTTCCTCTTGTAATAGTCCCAGCACTCTCCTCAGGTGGTGTAGATGTTCAGTCCAAGTCATGCTGTAAATGGCAACATCATCAATATATGCATGAGCGAAATCGGTGCAGTCTCGTAGCACGTCGTCCATCAGCCTTTGAAACGTCGCTGCGGCGTTACGAAGGCCGAAAGGCATTACATTGAACATGAATTTGCCAAAGGGTGTAACAACAGTTGTTTTCTCACGGTCTTCAGGAGCAATGGGAACCTGGTAAAATCCTCTGGCCATGTCAAATACGCTGAAGTACTTTGCTGGGGCCATCCTGTGTAATGTCTCTTCCACCCGAGGCTGGTAATATGGATCTGGGTCGGTAACAGTGTTTAGCCTACGGTAATCATTCACTAGACGGATTTGTCCTGGAATTTTCTTGGGGACAGCAAACATTGGAGCAGCCCAGGCGGATGCAGAAGGTGAGATAAGTTTGGCCTCTTGTAGTTTCTTTAACTCAGCACGGAAGGGTTCTTTCCAAATCTGTGGCACTCGGTAGGGAGCCATCCTCACTGGTGTGGCATTTCCCGTAATTATCCTGTGCACAGCCCGTTTCGCTCTTCCAAGTCTAGGGGCGGTTGCGTCTGGAAATTCCGTCCATAGTGTATGGAGCTCTTGAACTTGCTGTTTGGTCAATTCATCGGGAAGTGGAGGGAAGTTCGCTCCTCCTTCAATGGCGTAATCTGGTAACTCTGAGGTCTCGCTGCTGTCTGACGTGGAGAGAAATAGGGTGTCTACAATTGGTGGCACCCACTTCTTCATTGCAGTCACGTGGACTGCGGCATTTTTTCTTCTTTGGTCAGGTCTATCTATGGCATAAGTTACTGGTGAGATTTTGCCGAGTACTTCATAGGGCCCAGTCCAGGCGTCGTCCAATTTTCCTTTCTTGGAGCTGGAGATGTCCGGTGTAAAGACAAGTACTTTGTCTCCAATCTGGAAGTCACGGATGGTTGCGGTCTTGTCAAACCAGCGTTTTGTTCTGAGCTGGGTCTCCTCCTGCTTTTCTGTGGCCACCATTCGCATTTCCTCCAGGTCCTGCCTCAGCTGCAGTAGCCAATCTGTGGCGAAATGGGTGGTAGCTGCTGTGGGCATCCACTCTTGGCGGAGCACGTCTAATGGTCCTCGCACTTTCTTCCCGAAAATTAGCTCGAAGGGCGAGAAACCTGTAGTGGAGCAGGGTGCCTCACGGCAAGCAAACAATAAAAAGGGCAACATCTCATCCCACTCACGCTTGTCGACAATGGTCTTCCTGACCATCTGTAGGAGAGTCTGGTGGAACCTCTCTACAGAGCCATTTGACTGGGGTCTGTAGGCTGCTGTGCGACTGTGAGAGATGCCGAGGAATCGGAAGGTCTCCTTCATGACAGAGGACAAGAAGTTTGATCCTCAGTCAGAGAGGATTTCCTTGGGAATCGACAATCTGGTCATGATGGACATTAATGCTGTGGCTGTGTCTTTAGCTGTAACTGTTCGAAGAGGAACTGCTTCAGGATATCTTGAACCGAGGTCGATATATGTCAGCACAAATCTATTCTTTTTCTTGGTCATGGGAAGGGGGCCAACAATATCGATGGCTACCTTGTCGAACGGTTGAGAAATCAATGGTGCCGTAATGGTCAATGGAGCTCTGGAGTGGGTCTTCTTAGCTGTCTTCTGGCAGCGATGGCAGGCTTGGCAGAAGTTAGTGATGTCTTTACCCATGCATGGCCAGTAAAACAACTTCATTATTTTGTATTTTGTTCTGTTCGAACCTGAATGTCCTGCCATAGGTGTGGAGTGAGCCAGAGTCATGGCTGTCAGTCGGCGATCCTTTGGTAGTACAATTTGATTGTAGGGACTACCAGTCTGATCCACAGTCTGGCGCTGCAGGATCTGCTTCTCCCAGATGAAAGGGGAGTCTTCTTCCTTAGCGGCTTCAATGATTTTAGCCAATGTAGGGTCTGTCAGTTGAGCAGTAGCGAGAGCCTGTTGCTTAGACTGCTGCTCTTTCTCAAGGTCTTGGTTCTGGAGTGACAGATTAGTTTGAGGGTAATCATATTGTTCACTTACCAATTCCTCTAACAGCTGGAACTTCTCCTCCTCTGTCTCCGGTTCTGCCAACGGGTCTTCCTCCTGCTGCTGTCTCGTTACTGCCAGAGTTTCAGCTGGTTTATCCTCTGTGGCCGCATGCAGCAGTTTGAAAAGTAGTGGGCAGTTGAGGCCCAAGAGGACATCATGGCAGATGTCATCGGATATCGCCATCTCAGTCTGTGTCTCTTCTCCGAGGAGATGGCATGCTAGTTTGATCACAGGCAGTTCCACAATCTTGCCGTGAACACCTTTCACTCGTATGGTTGAGGTTGGCTGGGGCATGGTCTTCCCGAATGCTCCAAGCTGTTTGACAAAACTGTTGCTGATAAGCGAGTGGTCTGCTGCACTGTCCAGCAGGAATCTTGTGGTATGTCCTTCCACCTGTCCCATCATGTAGAGTTTGGGTAGAGTTTGTTCTGCTGAGGTAGTAGATTTCCTGTCAACCATTAGGATGTTCTTACTAGGACAGTTGACACCGATGTGTCCCCACTGCTTGCAATTGAAGCATAGTGGCCCCTTGTCATCATCGAAATACTTGGCCAATCTGTGCTTTGATGGTCTGTTCTGCTGTTGCAGTTGTTGCTGTTGCTGCTGCTGTTGCTGCTGCTGTTGTTGCTGCTGCGATGGCTGCTGCGGTTGCTGCTGAGGTCGAGTTTGTTGAGGGTGATCACTTGGCGGCGAACCAGTTGGCTGTGCTGGCCGGTTATCTCTCCATTGTGGTGTGGAGTCTGGTTTCCTTGTTGGCTGCCATTGTTGAAACCGTCTCTTAGGTGGCTGCTGTTCGAATTTCCACATGTAGCTTTTCGGTTTCTGCATCGAGCTCACGTAGTCGTCTGCTGCCCTTGCCATCTCAGTGAGGGTAGTAGGCTTCTGGACACGTACATACGTGGCTACCCTAGGGTTCATAGTCTTGTATAGGAGCTCAAGACTCACCATCTGTGTCACATCTTCCACTGTCTTGCATTTACGGGTGCATACTCTGGCTGCTTCTTGCATACGAAGGGCTGCTTGCATCATAGTGTCATTGCTGTCTGTCCTCTGCTCCAACCATGATGCCATTCTGTCCGCTGCTGAGATGCCCATGTGGGCAAGCAGAAGTGCCTTCAGCTGCTCATAATTGGCTGCTGCATCTGCTGGCATTGCCATGGCCGTATTCAACAGATCTTCTCGTAGGAGAGTACGGAGTTCTGCTGCCCATCTTCTCCTTGGCACCTCGTAGGTGGTCATATGAGTCTCGAACCTCTGCAAGTCAACTTCGCCTGCTGTTCCTGTGCGAATAGGAGGCAGAGCAGGCTTATGTATTGCATGACTTACGCTTGGTTGAGCAATCATTGCAGCGATCAAGGACTGGTTCTGAGTCTGCATTTGTTGTAGTAGAGCCAGAATGTTGGGGTCTGTGACGGGCGGAAGGGCTGCTGCTGCTGGCACCGATTCTTCTGTCACCGTCTCCAAGGTTCTGTGCACCGTTCGTCTGAGGACATCTGCTTCCTCATAAAGCGTTTCGTCACTATCAGATATCGTCTGTTCTGATTCTTCGTGGTAGGTGGGGATTTCCCAATTCTTGCTAACTCCTCCCATCCCGAGTTGTTGCATCCTGTCGGGCGATTCCTGGTCGCTCATTAAAGTCTCATCTTCAGTCTGGTTTCTCCCCTTCAGTCTTTGGCTCCTCCTCTCCTGGCCTAGCTCGTTGGCCATCTATACTTTACTCACTTAGTCTGATTGTCAGCAGTACTGTCTGCTGAGAGTAGTCTGGTCTGGGTCGATGGAGAGAGTGCTGTCTTGTCAGCTGCTACTGCTCCAAGTATAGTCTGAACGCCTCCCTTCGGCTGGTCACTGGTCTAATCTAATGGTCACTTCAGATGGTCGAGGTAGATCACGCTGCCACCAGATGTTAGGTTGGAACGGTCGGGCACTGGTCTGAATCTAGGGAAAGGGAGCAAGGGGATAAGTTGTGGACAAAATGTAGACAAGAAATATTATGATCACTGCATTTAGCTTACAGTACCCAGTAGTTCTGGCCAGGATCCTAAGCCTTGGGCTTAAATACCCTTCAGCCCGGACCCTGATCAAAATGACTATATATGGTCATTTATGATACAGTAATTCTCGATGGATGTAATGTCTGACCAATGAGATGATAAGTCTATAGAATGTCTAGAAATGCGAGATTCACACTTCTACTGTTCTGAGCCAGTCTTGTTTGAAGTCTTGAGGTGTTGATAGCCTCTGCTGCAGGCTCCTGCTTGTATGTCAGGGCTGCTGATGTGCTGTGTTGGCAGTCTGGATCCAACAGTGTGCAATATATTGTAGGAGAGTATATTCATGCTAACCAAGCAAGAGCTAATCATATTCAGCATGCAGGATCTACCGTAGCAGAGGAAGTTGCGTCTTTGACGGTAGATGTCAATAAGCTCCGATTCACCCTTGAACAGCATATAGATAATGCTGCCTAGTCTCACAAGGACTATCAGAAAACGATTAAAAGGTGCAGAGATGAATGGATACAGATTGAAGAATTACAGTCAAATCAACCCCTTTCACTTCAGGAGATGCAACAACTTGAGAATTTGAAGAAGAAGTTTACTTTGGTACTTGCTATGGATTACCAAATGTCGAAGCTTGTTCCGTGGGGTCTCTCACCTCAACCTGGTAGTAGTTCCTACTATTTGCAAAAGTTTAGCCACGATATTTTGGGAATAGTGAACCATGCAACAAACAAATCGACAATTTAGGGTCCTAAAAACACAGATCATTCTTTGTCTTACCTTTATCATTATTTGCAGTCACTTCCTCCTTCAATCAAGCGGGTTCACTCTACATGGATAATCCCCAAGTACTAACCAACACTGCTACCACTATGGCCTTTTGCATGGAAATTCTACAGCAACACAAGTTCAATTTCTTTTGAGTTAGCTTCATGCTAGCAGGGCAAACCAAGTTTTCTGTGGATCAGCTTTTCTCACAGGTTGCTAATACTTATCACCGCAGTGATCTATTTAACCCAAGACAGGTGATATTGCTGGTCAGTATATTCAGATGTTATTATTGATAATGGTTTTTGACTGGAGACACTTACTCGCTGAGAAGTACATGAAGATGCCAGGAATCAAGAGTCTACATGACTTTGTTACCGTTCGTCATGTGATGCAGCTATGAAAGCTCGTGAACTTTGCTACACTGGAAACATTAGTGATACATCTTTAAAGCTCTTACCTGGACACATGGTTTCTGAAGTAGCTATTCCTGGCTTGGACAAGTCATACAAGAATCTTGGTCTAATGAAAGCTTTATCTTGTATATACTAAAATGGGTAACTTACTTCAAATGTATAGAAACTTTATATGTATCAGATTTGTGGTTGGAAATCATAAAACCATAGAATACTGATATCATGCTCACAGACGTTCATAATTTGTGAACCGTTTTACCTTTTGCTATGAAATTTTGAGAGAATACAATTAGAACACTGAACTACAATATGGCATCAAAACGGGGTTATGTGCCTAATATTGCATTTTTACTTGATCATATGCATTCACAATTGCACTTTGCAAGCTACTCCTCTTCCGTCATAAGATTGAGTTTGAGAAGAGAAACTGAACGTGACATGACATCATGCTCATCAGATGATCATTCCTCATCAGAACCGTATTCAAAATTGCATTACTTTAAACACACACAAATGCAACATGCAATTACACTTTGCACCTTTCTGTCATAAGATTGAGTTCAAGAGGAAAAGGAGAGCTTGACAGGAGATAATGTTCATTGTTTGCCACATCAGGGAGTACACCAGTCCTATATTGATTTGAACCATGTTTCAAAAAGGCTGATACCTTTAAATGCATAGAACTCATACCTCAGCTGAAACTCATTCGGCAACTTCTAGTGACTTAGACAGTTGTTTTAGCTGTTATTAACTCTACCAATGTGCCTTGAATCATGAATCCTTCATGAAGGTGGTGAACTGACATACCTAATTTTTTAAGTGTAAAAAAACTTGAAAATCCATCATCAAGGATCGATCCATTTATGCTAGTGTACTCCTGGTTTGGTTTGATTAAAATTTTAAAATGTGAATGCCAAAAATCCAAAAAGTACACATAATTCAGCTCACATTTGCAGATTCTTAGTTGCCTAAATGATGATCTCGGGCCCTACTATATATCTCCAAACAAGATTCGTAGCATACCTTAAATTCTTTACTAAGATATGGTTTTAGAATGAAAACAACAACTTTAAGCTCATTATTATATTACTCTCTACCCCCTTCAATAACACAAGTCCAGTAGGTCCATTCATAGAAAGTTTTGTGCCTGAAGTCACCAAATATTCAAATCCATGCCCACTATTCACCTGTTTCTCAATTGCAGAAAAATGCCATGGGTAAGCTTCATCATGTGAGTAAGTTCATCAATGAGACAATCAAGCTAGCTCATATGAATCCTCATTATAAGCAGAACAAATGACCCATGCCCAGTTTAGTGTTTAATTTGTGTAATTCCTCATCTTGGAGATCTGTTAAGCTATCTCTACCAAAAACATTTTTCTTTTAGGAGTTCAGTGCAACTGTTATCAAGTCCTTATAGCTGCCTCTACATGGGTTTAATCAACAATAACAGCAAGACATGGTGAATGCTGATAAGAAATGAGCTCTAAATTAGCTAGAATCCCAGTTGGACTTTGCATAACTTGGACTCAGACAATAGTGTGCTATCCACTGCTCAATTTATTTTATACAAACAGTATAGAAACAAAAAATTCATGAAGCCAGAAAAAAAGAAAAGACTGGCATTCAAAATAAAGGAGTCAAGACTATACCCATGTGGGGTCACAAATAGTTTCATGGTTTCTCCCATATGCCATCTTCGGTGTTGTGGAGGTAAATATACTAAAAGCTTCAGAACGAGTAATTGAGGCTTTTGAGTGCCATTGAAAACCTTTTCTAAACATTTTCCCCATTTCCCCCCATCACATTGGAGATTTTCAGTTTGGTGGGCTCAGGTGGCCATTAAAGTCTTGTGCACCAATATTACTCACTGTAATGAATGGTGATGATTTTAAATGGTAAAAGTTTCTTTAACTGGTTGTAGTTTACATAGGTTCTTTTTGTACAACCTTGTGTTTGTTCATGCATTGGTACACTTGCTTTGTTTCTCTGTATAACCATAAAAACATTTTTGTTACTATCTTATTTATGCATCTTTGTTCTTAATGTTTGCCTACAGTTAGTCCATTCAAATGGCAAAAGTTGCAGTACAATGGTCAACAGGTTGAAGGGATTTTTTAAACTCAACCAGCCTAGGTTATGCAGTGTTTATAAGCAGAAAAAACAGTGCCTCAGTTGATAACTAAGAATCTTTACGTTGCTCTCAACAAACTCTCAGTTGACATAATGAAATTAGAATGACCTCAATTATCATCTTGCAATTTACTTTAGTCTTCATCAGGAACAAGGCTAGAAGCATCAAGACATAACATCGAGGAATAAAACCTAATTTTGGTCGTTGGGAAACTATGTCAACTGAGTGTTTGCTGAGAATATAAACAATGTTTATTAGTTTTTGTTGCTGTTTCCTACATTAGACTAGAGTGGTGATAACTACATTACTGTCTAACTGCAAAGTCCAACTCCAAACTTCTGGGATTCTAACTCTTGATTGTTCACTGACCCTCTCATAATGATGAGGACAATTTCAGCTAGCTTCTCAGTCTTGGTTTAGTAGCCTTTAGATCATCTTCATCATCTGTAATGTCACAATGACCCATTACTTGCAGATGTTGTTTAGTCACATGACAAGAGGATTGCAGGAAGATCCAATCTGAAGTATCAGTTGAGTGAGGCACTAGGCTCAATGGCCTCCTTCTCCTTCTGCTAGTTTGGTTTTATCTCTTGGAGACTTTTGTCCCACTTAATCCTGAGGAGCATACCAAGCATGTGTTCTGCCACTACAAAGAAATTCTTGAGTTTAGTATTATTGTGTTCTTCATAATTGATAGCCGATTCACCTATGCAAAACTTATCTGTGGCATTCATTGATAGAATTACACATTTTTTAATAGGGATAGAGTCTTCAGGTTGAACAAGCTGCATTCTGAGCATATTAAATGGCAATAGCTGACATGCAAGATTTTCAGATATAAAACATAAGGGAGTTAAACAAAATTGTCATTCTCTTCTTAATTCTTGTCAGATTTTGCAAGATAATTTTTCAATGATTAAACATCCAATACAGAGAGTTTGCTTATAATATATATGACATGGAAGATTCTAAAAGGAAACTGATCTAAGCTAAGACATAATACATGTGTGCTACAGTTCAACATGATCGAAGAGGCAACATATGAGATCACACCTACAGAAGAGATCTGGTGGTGTAAATCAATTAGCTCTAACTAATGTATTACATTAGGCTAGCCGTACATCCACTACACAAATCAATACATATACTATCTCATTGCTATTGTTGACAGCATCTAGTAGGTTCAGCTACAGCATTCTTCAAGGACTTGGTGACATGTAAATCAATTATTACACTGATTTTAAATAGCAGAATGCAAAATGATTTAAAGCAGTAAGGAGTCTTTTAAGTTCTCACAATATATTCTTATTTCTTTACATGGCAGAGATATATAATAACTTTCTCATCAACTGCTTCCTGATGTTTCAGCTAGATGTTCTAGTATTAGCATTCATCAGGAATAATGGTAATAGTGATATTTAAATCTTCATACAAGAGTCAGACATCTATTAGGAATGCTTACATGTGACATACTGGCAGTGTTCATAACACTCGTATGATTTTTTTGATTACTTCCAAGCAAATAGAAAATTACTAAATCACTTCAAATGAATACTATAAACTCTAGTTATTCATTGCCCCATTTCTAATCCCCACCTGCAAGATGATGGGAACTTTGCTGCGAATAGGCATTTACTAAAAACTAGTGCTAAATAAAACATACTAACAGAGATGGAATAAACTTTTAGTTGGAGAATAGAGGAGCTAGTTTCAAGAATCAATCGAAAGAGCTAATCTCTCAAGCCAGACTATGGAGGCTCATTACAAAGAGCAGGTCTAAGAAGGAGAAAGGGATGATCTCTCAAGAAAACATTTTGATTGCCGGTATAACTAGAAATATGTTCGTATTCGGAATTATTTGGATATCCTCACGATGATAAGCTCCTTGTAGGCCAAGATGAGAACAGTACTTGTGACAGGCTCAATATTGGTATCCTTTATGGGACAGAAGTACAATCGTTAAGAACTTTCTAGGCTGTGGAGGAATTTTCTATGCCGCTAGAATATTGGGGAAAGGATTACAAGTGTCATCTAAATGAGCAGCAAAAGATTTTTTGGTGAAACAACTATAGACAATTGTAGCTCATAATACTAAATAGTCATTGTTATACTAGTAAACTTCTTGCCTAAAATATTTTGTTGAAATACATTGCCTGCACATAACCGTTATTTTTTAATGACATCAAATCAAGTGCTCCACAATAAGGAAGCCTAAATAGATGGTTTGTATGTCAATGAAATAGGTGGTGGACCAATTTTTGGTGTATTAAACATTAAGAGGCTTAACCACCAAAGTTTATAGTATATGACTTGAGTGCCCAAGGTGACATTAAATATTACATATTCTGGAGCAAATACTTATCATAGCAATATTTCTATCTATTTTTCCCTCTCCAGGTGGTAGCGATTTCGAAGCCAATATTGCCATGCTCACCTTTACACCAAGAAAGCTGCAAGACTGCTTTAACGTAACCATTACTGATGACAATTTGTACGAAAATCCTGAAGAATTTTTTGTCAACATCACCACCAATGACACTCAAGTTACTCTTTCTCCTTCGTATACAGTCGTTACGATCCTAGACAATGATGGTAAGAGAGACGAAAGTTTAGTATATCATTGTAATACTTTTAAGAGCATTCACAACTTGAGGACTCCTATTTTCATGTTTTATCATTGGAAACCTTAAAAAATTTATTAAGAAGTTTTATACTAGGGAGCGCGTTAGTGCACCCTACATCTTATTTTAAAGCTTCATCAAATGAACAGTTTATATCTCAGCTAATACTCATTTTGGCAGATTCATAGTAGCCTAATTGGAAGTTTTGCCCAATGAGATTGTGGATGATCTTTTTACTATTGGGGATCTTGAATCTACTGAGAGCTCAGTTGCTGGGCTCAAAGTGCACATGCACAAGTGTGTTTATTGATTTCAAGACCATTTACCGAATTAGGGTGTGTAATGTAAAGAGACACATATTAGTGACTGCAATGCATGACAATAGAATCTAACAATAATCTGCTTTTAGAGCCAGAAACATTTAGCATCTGCACTCATATGGCTATGGTTTGTATTCCATCAACCACAAACCTGTGTATTCTAGAAGAATTAATAGAACCTGGAACACTCACTAACACAACCCAGACAAGCCCTCGATCCTAGCCAACGTCAACAGTATTGGAGAGCACAGGTATACCTGGTCAACACTATTCCAGAAGGATGCACAGCAAAGACAAGATTATAAAACAAAGTAGTCGCAAATTTCAAAGCTAGAGAAGTCCAAGAATCTCAAGGCGGATATTTTGTCTATCTAATAATCCAAAGAGCACCTGCACAAGGCCTTCAAAAACCCAGATGTCTAGGCCCGAGGTTGTTACACAAGACGCATTACTACTTAACACCTGCCGCAAGACTATTCTGTTTTCAACAACTAATGAAGAGGTTATTGGACCTGAGAAGGAAAGGCCAACATAAACAAGAGATCGAGAGGCACAATGGATTTTCTTACCTTCCCTATCAATGAGGATCTAAAGCCCTAGAAAAAGCCGTTGTGCCCTTTCAATCTCACCTAAGGCCAGAGTGCTCAAACAGTCAGAAGAAAGGGATAGGTTGGCCACATTAGTTGTACTCCACTAGACACAATCATACCCATGCAGTAACCAGAAAATCGATGTCTAGGCCCATTGTGGCAAAATCCATGACTTTCCTGAAGGAACTGGGTCAAAGAATCAGGCAAAGGATATGAGAGGTGAAAGCCAAGCTTACCTACCACAATGTCTCTCTGTGGCTAATAAGCCATAAGCAAGATAAGTTTTCTGTGCTTTAGTGAGCTTTTTCACATCCACCATCACTTTTTTACTAGAAACTAAGCAGTTCACGATGCAGTACATCACATGATTGGCTCAATGGTTCCTGCTAATGCTTTAATTTAATTCAGTGCACTTCTGCTCAATTGCATAAGTGAGAAGAAGTCCATTATTTCAGTAGAGCATATGGCAGTAACTTTAATAGCCACAGAATTTTGGTAATAAAGAAGTACCCTGAGTTCCTTTTAAAGCAGATTCCCAGAAGGAAAATCTTGCCATTGATCCAAGCTTCACTGCTTAGGAAGTTGCTTAAGATATGATTTTTTGATATTTGGGAATAACCCAATGTGCTCAGTTGTTGTGTGGGCTGTAAACTGGCAGGACAGTGTTTTCCAGAAGGGTCCATATTCTTCCCAATACAAAACTGGACATCACCTACTCTGAAAAACGATGCATACAGCAGTGGCGAGTCTACATGCTCAATTCTTTCCTGCAAGTGTTTATGCATGTTGATCAGCTCTAAAAAAACCCCACCACTGATAGCTTAGACTGGATGGTAGTTAGCACCCCATCCTCTATCAGATGTTAAAATTTACTGAAAATCCCAACCCAAACCATGGAATCCCTAAGACTGTATGGGGTTGGTGTGCTAGTTGGGTGGGTGGGATAAAAAAAAGCATGTGTCCCAATTCCCCCCCCCAGTCAGACATCTCTAGGTTCTCCCATGAGTGATGAGGGGGTAAGCCATCCATAAGAATGTTTAAAAAAGAGGATGGCTGAGTAGGTGTGTACAAAAGGGTTAGTGTGTGCTAAACTGGTAAGTATACACTATTATGTAGATACAGTACTAATTTTAGATTCCTCGATCTATACCCAATAGAGTTACACCAGGATAGTCCCAAGTATCCTGGAAATCCTGAAATTCCCTAGTAAATGTTTTGCTGGTACCCTAAACAATGGGAGAAATCCCAAGCATGTGTGTTGTCTATGTATATAAGTATTCCGTGCAAACAATACAAATGAATATGGATATCTTGTTTTATTATAATTTATACAATGAGTCCAGTAGAGAAATGGAATGGTAGATGGTTGTGGGAAATATTGTCCATCCCTTCCATTTCCTTCAAGTAAAATATGAACATATTGTTGTAGAATTTACAATTGGAATGGACGTGGAGCGAGTTACAATCGATGAAGGTGTAGGGATGGTGGAGCTATGTGCCAGTGCACTTGGAGACCCAAAGCGAGAGGTAGTGATTTCTGTAGTATACCAGGACAGAGGAGCAGTAGGTGAGTGCAATATTGTGGCATCTGCATTTACAAACATAATATTATGATCTCATTATTCATGATGAAGACTAGACCATCTAGTCGAAACATTGAGAGAGTATATTTTCAAGTTGGTTGTTGAGAAAGTCTTATTATTATTGAAATCTGGTCACATCATTTTATGACTATATGATTGAACTATATAGTGGCTTTCCATTTCTGTGTAAAATGACATTAAAAATTTAATTTCCCCTTTATGTTTTTAATTGAGCCAACACAAACAAAAAGGCACAACTCAACATGCAATTGTGAAGGTATGGCACATTTTTCGATTCCAAGAAACAAGATCTTAAAGTTTATGGCATGTAACATGGATATTCTAGGTCCAACATCCATAATTATTACATCTAATCACCTCAAAAATGTGTTGCGGCAATGATTGATGATGTAAATCCTCAATATACCACCTGTTATAGTAGTATTGTATAGCTAGATGCTGTCAAAAAGGATAGCTAATTATGAATTGCTGCAATGATTGATGATGTAATTTCTTAATATAGCACCATAGCATGTGGTAGCTGCATGTTGAGTTGCACTAGAGTCATAGCAGTTCGCTGAGTTCAGTCTAGTTAGCTATGCCTAAAGAAAGGGGAACAACTAGAGCGGATAGGAGGAGAAGTAAGAGGAAAAATTATCTTGATGGCAAAGCCAGGTATCCTTACTCCCACACAACTGCTACTCCACTTCCAGAGAGGGAAGGAACTAGTGTAGCTTGAGGAGTGTGTGAGAAGTGTTTCCCAATCCTTTCTCGCTATGAAGGTATTTTTTAAAAGCTTAATTCATCAAGGGACAAAATTGAAGTAGCTTCGGCTCATGAGTCCTGATCGAGAAGAGCATAGAGATGTAAAGCTTCAGAATGAATGGCTCCTGAATAACATTTTTGATCCTATGGGGAACTAGGTATTTATTTTGTGCAAAATGTGTATGCAAGACCTTCCAAATATCTGAGAGAAGATTAGCCCGTCAGCGATCTGTTAAACGTACCTTGTCCAGCAATCCCTATTGTAAATATGACCAAAGTAGATGTCGAAGGAAAAAGGCTTGGCCATTTTGTTATTATGCCTAGTGGTATTGAGTAATCGAGTGGTAGAGGTCATTAGATGATTCAGTGACTGTTCAAATTCATTACCCTCATCAGCAGAATGGAAACGAGGGGTTCCAACTCCTCAAAAATGGGCCTGAGAGAGCAATTCTTGGCTTTCCTAGATACCAATATTCAGCCTAATGGAAGACAAGCAGATTCGTTTGGCCTCACTCACTATTTTCTCTCAACCTTTTCAACCATTCAAACCCCTAAAAAGAGCATTACAAATTATGAGGAGAATTTAAGGCATTCTGTTGTTGGGGAGTTTAATAGAATTCAGAGTGAAACAGGCGAGGAGTGTTGCACTAATGGATCAGTATCAGACTCTATCGTCCTAAAGTTGCTATTTGCCCACACAAGTTGGATTATTGTGACAGGTCAGTCAGTATCACACATTAAATAGGGTCGTGTACTCAAATTTAGATTTCCAGCTGTTTTTATGTACCTCTTGTGTATCAGTGTGCAATATTGTAGGAGAGTAATTCATGCTAGATTGAAGAATTACAGTCAAATCAACCCCTTTCACTTCAGGAGATGCAACAACTTGAGAATTTGAAGAAGAAGTTTACTTTGGTACTTGCTATGGATTACCAGATGTCGAAGCTTGTTCCGTGGGGTCTCTCACCTCAACCTGGTAGTACCTACTATTTGCAAAAGTTTAGCCACGATATTTTGGGAATAGTGAACCATGCAACAAACAAATCGACAATTTAGGGTCCTAAAAACACAGATCATTCTTTGTCTTATCTTTATCATTATTTGCAGTCACTTCCTCCTTCGATCAAGCGGGTTCACTCTACATGGATAATGCCCCAAGTACTAACCAAAACAGCTACCATTATGGCTTTTTGCATGGAAATTCTACAGCAACACAAGTTCAATTTCTTTTGAGTTAGCTTCATGCTAGCAGGGCATACCTAGTTTTCAGTGGATCAGCTTTTCTCACAGGTTGCTAATACTTATCACCGCAGTGATCTATTTAACCCAAGACAGGTGATATTGCTGGTCAGTATTCAGATGTTATTATTGATAATGGAGAGCTGGTTTTTGACTGGAGACACTTACTTGCTGAGAAGTACACGAAGATTCCAGGAATCAAGAGTCTACATGACTTTGTTACCGTTCGTCATGTGATGCAGCTATGAAAGCTCATGAACTTTGCTACACTGGAAACATTAG
>JAQNBH010000017.1:34680750-34808709 GCA_028752905.1 Cladorhizidae sp. MBARI D1340-BT2
GTGGGCTTCAGAAATATATGAAGATGTTGTTGGATTAATTCAGTTGATAATACCAGGACAAAGACTATCTACACAGCAATTATTCTTCGGTTAGCCATGCAGTTTGAGAATTGTCGTGGTCGGTTACGATTGTGCCAGAAATTTTCAGGGACACATTACTGGTGTTGGGAAGAAATTTCAAGGGAAGTTTCCACCTGCTATAGCTACCAGTACACTCTCTAGCCAACTGCATTAATTTATGTCTGCAAGAAGTAGCCCGCAAAGTCAAATCCATCAAGGAGAGACTAAATTTTGCTATGGATATTATACAGTTGATCAAATTGTCCTCTAAAAGAGAAGTTATTTTGGAGAATGTGCAAAGACAACAGGAATCAAATCATGGTTCTAGAATTAAATAGTTATTCCCAACAAGATCTACCACCCATATTGGTGCCATGCAAGCCATAATTAATAACCATAAAGCACTAAGGAAACAGTGGAGATTTGTTCTCATGGAATGGATGACTGTTCTAGACAAGCAAATAGGATGCTATCACACATGGATGAATTTGCCACATATTTTTGATTGGAGCTATTGGTATTAATTCAGCATGAACGAACAGTTATCCTTCACCCTTCAGGCAGAGGATACCAATGTTGATGACTGTTTTATGGTGTACGTTCAATTACTTGAATTCAAACAGATCTGAACTTCAAATCTTTCTAATATGATTCTGTGGTAGTGAAGGCCTCTAAAGTGCTTTGTGATCCTCCTGTTCTACCTCGCCAAAGGCAGCTTCCAAGGACATTAGATGAAGGAACACCACAGCATACAATTGGGGATCATTCTAGAAAGGAATATTTTGAGGCACTTGACCATATAAAGAGTGAACTACATAGCCGATTTCAGCAAGAAAACTTCCTTTTTGTAAAACGCATTGGAGCATTGTTGGTAGATATATAGTGCTAATGGCAAACAAATTCACTTTCTGCAAAACTAAAAGAAGTTATATATAGTTGTGATATTGGCATGGAGAAATAAAAAATTCATTTACAAATGCTTCCAGATATTATCAAGGCTACACCCTTGGATGGTATCGAAATCCGGAAAGTGACTGAGTTCAGACTAGTTGTGACATTTTCATATACCAATCTGCTGTCAAGAAAATCATCAGTCCACAAACTCCTAAAAATCAATCTCACTATTCCAGTCACCACTTCATCAGCTGAACATAGTTTTCTGCTCTAAAATGAATAAAAGACTACCTGCAAAACTCAATAACTCAAGAGAGGCCTAATCACTGTATGCATATGCATATGCATCGCGAAAGAACAGATAAGTTAAATCTTGTTGATGTTGCTAAAGAATTCATTTCCAGATGTGAAAGAAGGAAGAACTTTTTTTGAACACAATAATAGCTGTAATTTTACTTATTAGCTATAATAATTTTTCAAAACGTTCTCTTTATCACCTGGTCCCCTCCTGCAACCACCTTCTTAGCCTGTAACTACATGATGATTCCTTTGCCCCCCCCCCCCTCCAATCATGGAGTCCTTACTCCGCTGTACAAGTTGTTGTTTTTTGACGAAAATTCTCCATTACAGCTCCGCCTTAGTGCAGGATTTAATTCAAATTGTTTTGAGATCAGGCCACCATTTTGGGAGGCGTAACCGTGCATGCGCCATGCGCGACAGTATCATCTGTGGGCTAGCTCACTCGCCAATAAGTGGTGTGATGGGTGGGGTGGGGGATAGGAGACTACTAGAGTGGGCATGTTGTCCGTCATGTTCAGATTTACTTCTTACGGTCCTGCTCTAAAGCCGCTGACTCGCTACTTGAAGTGCTAGTTAGCTCGTTCTTTCAACCGGAGGGAGAGGATTTCAAGTAACGTAGACGAACGAGAAATAGAAATGTGGAAGGTCAATGTACGTACGCTTGCGTCGAGTTAACGTCAAAGTTCGTTTAAATGGAGGTAACGTTGGCTTATAAAGTAGCTGGTGCGGTGTTGCTAGGCTTAATATCCCTGGCCGTGTGGTGGAGGTTGTCCAAGGGTCCTGCTGCCTGGATTCAGCTGTTGTGGTTTTGGTCTGGCAAAAGACTTCCACCAGTGCAGGGTGGCTGGTTTCCATGGCTGGGTTGTGCACTCAGCTTTGGCAAACAACCTGTGACCTACATCAATGAGGCCCACAAGAAGGTATGTATACTGGCTGTATATGAATGAAGAAAATAAGTAATTGACTTGCATACACAGCATTATATATTTACCCTTTGCTGTAGCATGAGGGGGGGAGGGGTCGAAGTTCCAAGTACATTGAAACCAGTGTGTCCGTGAATTGTTCCATTTACAGAGGAACAATTTAAAATCCCTTCTTTCTCTCTCCCTCTTCCTTCTCTGCTGGCTCTCTTCTTCCTCTCCGTGTTTCATTCTTTTCTCTTCCCTCTTGAGTAAAAAAGTTAATGCTTAAAAATAGTAATAGTTAACAAGTTAGCAAGCCACAAATAAAGTGATGGTTAATTCTTCAATGTTACATGACCAGCAACCTCATTATTACTTGAATTTTTAAAAAAAGTGAATTATCTGCCATGAAAAGTTACTGCAACCCACTAGTATTAAAACAGGGTCTCTAGACCCCATGAATTCCACCCCCCCCCCCCCCCCCCCCCCCCCCCAGACACACACACAACACTTATGTCTGTCTGCCTCTACTCCTAAATCACTTCACTAGGAAAGTTGGTGGTACTTTTCATTATCATTGCTTTCAGATTTTTGCGGGAATGTTGATTTTCCATTGTTTTTTAAGTGAACAGTTAATTATATCCACAATAGCTGCAAAAATTAGAAAAGAGGTTTCCATAATTTACTGTAGAAAGCGTGCAGCAATGTATCCAATCATCATACCACCAAATATCTGGGAAGCCAGAAGAAAACAGCTCTATAAAGAAGTAAAGATGCTTGCCCAGCATAGTATATATCTAAAATTTGACTAGAGGGACTATGGCATGCATGTGTGTAGACAAGGCCAGACCTCTCTCTACCCATAACCAATCCATGCTTCAGTTGTAAGCCATAATTCCACATCCTCATTAGCCAGCTGGTTTCATTTTTCCTAATGGGCAGAAGGCAACTGTTCTAAGTGGTTTTCATCCTTCTTGGTAGTTACTCTAAGAAGCTCAAGATCTAGTTTATTTCCACATTTGCTTTCTCTGCTCAAGAAGCTACTTAACATTCCAGTGTAGTGATGTGAACCCACCTTTTTTTAATCAAGAAGATCTTTTCTAAAATGTTATGCATACAAGATGATATTTGGTGATTAAGAAGGCATTGCATTATTCTGTGAGTTCAACTAGAGATTAGCCTAGGTAGGTTGAAGCTGCACTGAAGAATGTTGATCAGTATTATTAGTGCTAGACAGAAGCATTAAAATAATACTGTTGTCCACTCTTCCTAAATTTGTGATAGGATCTGAGAAAAGGGGTCTTATGTACAAAATTAAATAAACTGAGTTATTGATACCAGGTGAAAGAACAAAGCAATGCCTATATTTTGGAACTAAAATCATCACTTATTTCCATTCAGAAGAAAAGTTATGAAAGCCTGAATGCTAGACGCTTGAAGCATTCATTTTGAGAAAAACGCATTTAAAATTAATGGCTTTTGCAGCTTCCTGTGCACTTGATGAAGCCATTCCTTTGTTAGTTTGTTAACCACATGGCCACTATAGCAGCTAGTAGGAAATCCCCCCATTTTGTGGGTGTTTCCCATCTTTCCGCATACGCTGGCAGTATTTTCTCCACGTTACATGGCAATGCAGTTCCGTTACACGCGTAGCAAGCTTCTTGACCACCAATCTTCTAACCTCACTCTTGCCTACAAAGAAGCAAGCAGGAGCCTTTAGACTTCACACAAATGTAAAGGTAAGGTAGTAGATGTCTGTAGTACAAAAAAATAAAAATAGTCAAACTATAACTTTGAGCTTATTTTGGTCATATCACAAAACCGTTTTTCTCTACATAAGACCTTTTCTCAGATCCTATCACATTTAGTGACGGAATTCTTTAAAAGTAGTACCAGACATGCCACAATTCCTTTGTTAGTCCCTTTGGGTTTGACCTCGAGAGTGCTTGGCATTACATTTCCACCACAAGAGGTCACAAGTTTGGTTAGAAAAAAGGTGAAGTCTGCAAAGGGCAGCCTATCAGTAATAGATATTATGGTTCAGGGTTTCATACAAGGGGGGGGAAGCCCTGGGATACCTCCCCCCCCCCCCCCCCCCCCCCACCAAGAATTTTCACAATAAAAATTTATTTTCTTATGTAATACATTACAGTAATGTATTACAGTAATGGGAAAAAAAGAGCAGTACAGAGAAGGGAACGTAGAAGCAATAGCAAATTCAAAAATGATTAACAGTATTAAAATTATAATTATGCATGAATAATTATGCATGAACAATTTATAATATATAAGCGAAGATATACAATAATGTATGGTGAAAATTACGAGTTCAGTAGTACTAAATTGAAGTAAAATGCATCTATTTTTCTGTTTAAAAATGTCGAGATTTACATTAAAGTCCACATCGGTCAATGGAGGACCCTCTATATTAAATGTTCTAGGTTCGAGTCAGATAGACGACTGCGTAGACGAGTTTTAATCAACTTCATTTGACTAAAGGAATGCTCTACTTTTGCTGTGCCAACAGGAAGTGCCATTGTAATGTTCAATAGCTTCCACGTCTCAGGGAAAATTCCTCCGTACGTATGTGACTTGTTCATCTCGTCCAGGATTTCTTGCATGCTAGGAGATACCGACTCTTCTTTACGTTCCATTATTGCCTTTTTCTCCACTAGCAAAGCCCATCTAAATATCTTCCACTCTGAAAGAAGCTCATCGCCATCAAGCAATGGAGGCGAGGTGTAAGTCGTCCCCGCATACTCAACCTCTGCTTCTTTTCCATAGAACTCGGCAAGAATCTTGATTTACTCGCTGCCGTATGACGGTGGTAAGGATGCTTTAGCGGGTGATAGGGAGGGACTGAATGTGGATATGGCAGTAACAATCTTCACGGCTTTATCAGTAAATCGACTCTTAATATTTTGAAGAAGGGAATCGACGTATGGAATTGCAACTAGAGTTCGATACTTGGCTGTGATTGTGATAGAAGGCCAACGGCTTCGTGCAGATCCATGTGTGCCGAGTGTTATATCGTGTTTTTCCTTCAACAGAGATATTTCAGACTCGACTGAACCCAACCACTCACTTCTTTCGTCCTTTAGATACTCGAGTTGATCCATCGTGATTTTAAGAAGTACCGGTAACCTGCTCAAATCGAGTAGCTTTCTTTGCATCGAAACATTCATCCTTGCCAGGATATCCAGAACTTTTGACAGGAACACGATAGCAACTCCAGTGTAAGTAGCAAGGAGAGCACCAATACCATGGCGTATGCTTCAGCATCACCTGATTTCTCATACAGCTGTTGTAGGGTGACGATAAGGGCAGGAAACTCTCGGTAAATAGCGTACAGAGCGTTCATGTGAGAGCCATCTGGTATCACTAGGCTTCACAATCTTAAGCTCAAGTAGCTTGAGGACAGACTGGACTGCTTTGAGAGATTCTGCTTTCTTGGGTGAGTAGATGGGTGAGAAGAAGAGCTTCCATATATTTCCCATAGTTACAAACATCTTCTTGATCTCTGGAACACTATTAGCAGCTTGCATGCTTGCTAGTTGAAGCCTGTGGCAGGCACAGTGGATGTAAAAGGAATGTTCAGCTAGAGTTCGCATCCTTTTTTGATCTCCATTGCATTCTCCGGCAAAGGTGGCTGCTCCATCATAACCTTGGCCTATTAGTTTACGATAGTCCAGGTTCTTCGACTCAAGGATAGAACTGATTGCATCTGAAATGGTAGCAGCATCTTGGGCACATATGTGGAGCGCTGTAAGGAAGTGCTCCTCTGGTTTTCCATTTACAATCTACCGACAACAGATGGACAGCTCTTCTGTAGTACTAATATCTACACACTCATCAGCTAACACAGAGAAGTGTCGGCTTGATTTTAAGCTCTCAATTAGCTTCCTACCTAGCCAGCTATTGATGGCCTCTAAAAGCATCACTGCAGAAAATTTGGATGTGTACTGAGCATTTTGTGGCCCTTCTTTGACATGTTGCTGGAGAAGTTCATCTCCATTTTCAATTTGCAACTGGACCAGGGGATCGAATGTGATTGTAAGGGGCAGGCGATTTTTGGCAAGAAAATATATCGATCTCAAAAGCTTAAGCACTATGTTTCTGTTCTTTGCTCTCCTTTCTTCAGCCTGCTTAGCAGCTGCTGAAAATTGCAGTTGTACGACACTCTGCTCCTTTCCTTGTTCTGCCATTCGAGCATGGATAACAGCATCTCTGTGCCATTTTTACTGGCTGTGTTCCTTGAGTTGTTCAGTAGCGTGATTCAAATCCTGAATTCCACGAGTGGTCGATGCACCCCTGGCTGTAAAAGGTGCATTTCCTCGCTTCTGGCAGAGCTTGCAGAACATGCCCTGCTTAGGATCATCGCAGTACACTCAAGGATATTTCTGCGCCCACTCCTTCTTGTAGCTGAGCCTGGCTATGTAGAGTTTCCTCTTCTGCACTTTATATCACACTGATCTACCTACTGATGCTTCGGAATTGGTGGAAGTCAAGGAATCACTAGTCGACATAGTTGGGACTACATCTTCGTCCCCCCCAGAATCTCTACTAGACCCGGCACGCACTCGCTTTCTGGTAAAAAAGTTCCTGAGGTCCATTTGTGTAGGTTTGTATTTCTCTGGGTCGTATTTAGTTGCAGAATGCTACTAGCTAAAGTATTTGCTCTTTATATACAAAATTGTGAATAAATCTAGAATATTCTGTGTCACAGTTCAATCATGTGTTAATCTAGAATGTTCTGTCCATGTGCTATTATTCTGTGTTTAGCTTTCCTAATTGTAGTGTATATTTAATCTACACTACAATTAGGAAAGCTAACGAATAATAGCACATGGACAGAACTTTCTAGATTATGACACAATTGCATCTTGCCACAAAACTATTCTGTGGCAAGATGCAATTGTGTCATAATCTAGAATGTTCTGTCCATGGCTATTTATTTTGTGGTTAGCTTTCCTAATTATAATAGTGTAGATTCTGTGGCAAGATGCAAAAGTGTCATAATCTAGAATGTTCTGTCCATGGCTATTTATTTTGTGGTTAGCTTTCCTAATTATAATAGTGTAGATTCTGTGGCAAGATGCAATTGTGTCATAATCTAGAATGTTCTGTCCATGTGCTATTATTCTGTCGTTAGCTTTCCTAATTATAATAGTGTAGATTCTGTGGCAAGATGCAACTGTGTCATTAGATTCTGTGGCAAGACGCAACTGTGTCATAATCTAGAATGTTCTGTCCATGTGCTAGTACTTTAACTATAGGAAAGTACCCTCAAAATGTCATAGAATCAATCTGAGAGCATCGATTTTGCAACAAAAAAACCTACTTGGGGCTTGCTTACGCACGCCCATCACGTAAACGCCAAACGTGAGTTTCTCCCCCCAAACTGTAAATCCTGTATGAATCCCTGTGGTTGTAACATATTTGTGGTTCTAGCTGTATATACATGAGAAAAAATCTACTATATACACTTCACAACTGTAATATCAGCGCTGAGCTGATCACGTGCTGTTAGATTGTATAACAACAGCTATGTAACTATTATGCGGCTACTTTGAGGCTAGGAAGCTCATTACTTATTATTGTGCTCTGCATACTATAGATTTGCAAAATTGGAAACAGTGAAAATAAATATTCATGTAAGCCATCAGAAGTACAAGAAATGCCAACCTCCTTACCACTTAGAAAGAGAAAACATTCTAGGATAATGAAGTTGAGGGACACCATCCAGAAAATATCAGTCAATGCAGCCACTTGTCAAGGGTGCTTTTCTAATTCACCTAAGTCAAATGAAGCAGTGAGCAGTGGGCTTACATCGGTGTTGAGTTCCCACTCTAATAGTAGTAGTGAAGAAATTGCTTTTCCAATGTCATCAAAAGTTTCTTGTCAGGATGGAACCAAACAAAAGGAATATAATTACAATAACCTTCTCAATAATCAACTTTAAATTATATTCTCTCGACATTTCGTCTAGATGCTCTAGCCTTCACCAGGAATAATGGGAATATATCCTTAGCAGATGAGTGCAGATGAGTGCAGGTGGAGGTTTTATTCCACTGAGAGAAAGTATGTCCGTTCTAGGTGTGCCAATTATGACAAAGAAGGCATTCATTGATACAGAGTATTCTCTTGTTTGTTGTTAGTGGAATCTGCTTGAAGAGTATGCAAGCTGTATATATGCAAGGAAGAAAAAAGTTTTAATTGCTTGGCATGATTTTCATAAAGACTTCCATGCAAATACTGTCACCGTATATAGCTGGCGGTTGGTCTAAAAGGTCGCACAAGCATTCCTACTGTGACAGGACCAAATCTGATATTACCCACAGACTCTGAGCCAGTCACTAAGTGTTGGTATGTTGCCACCACTCTACCTTTAAGCTATACACTAGGCTAGCAAGGTTAAGTAGAGAAACCTTAATAATTCAATATAGGACACTTACAAGACTCAGTAGTACAATGGCTAACTCCCAGAGCAGTAACAACTCTTCCCTTAACTAGGCTGGAGCCCTGCTTCTGGTTTCTGCCCATACATGGTAATCTTACACTCATCATCGACCTATGACATTTGCCCAACATAAACACATAACACACAAACACACTAAGCCACAGACCCCATTATCAACACTTCCAATTCATAATTAGTTACTCACTACCAGGTTCACTCCACATCCATAGTTATGTATTGGGAACAATCTTGTTTTAATGTCGTCCTGCGACATCCCTTCATTCTCTTTCGGCCGCAAGGCCCTGGGTGATCTCGTCAGCTCCCCATGATTGTCGCGACAACCCATCTGCATTTTGATGTCTGGCTCCAGATCTGTGCTCTGTAGTAAACAGGCAGGGATGGAGTGCCAGTGCCCACCGCGTCAGTCATCCGGACTCATCTCGCATCCGTGATAGGTAGGACAAACTTCTGTGGTCTGTAATCACCCTAAATCTTGCACCAGATAGATAAACTCTGAAATATCTTATCGCCGCTACTACAGCCAAGCACTCCTGTTCTGTTGCAGAATAACGAGTCTCGGCAGACTTCAATCTACGGGAGTAATAAGCCACAGGACGGTCGCTTCCGTCAGCATCCTCCTGGATTAACACAGCTCCAATGCCTACTCCTGAGGCATCTGTATGCGGAATAAACTTTTTTGATTCATCTGGGCTCATCATGACTGGATCCTTCGTCAACGTTGTCTTGAGTTCATTGAATGCCGTCTCCATCGCTGGAGTCCACTACACCACATCTGGGGCCATCTTGCGTGTGGCATCTGTCAAGGGAATAGCAATGCTACCAAATGCAGGTATGAACCGCTGTATTAATTCACCAGGCCAATAAATGCTCGCATATCTTTCTTGCGTCTTGGCCTGAGATACTGGAGTAGGACTTCCACCTTAGCTTGGAGTGGGCGTACTTCGCCATTGCCAACACGGTGTCGCAAGAACTGGCAACTTGGTTCTGCCAGCACACATTTTGTCAGTTTCACCCATAATCCCTTCTCCTCCAGTCGTAGAAACACCCTTTCCAAGTGGTCGACATGCTCACCAAATGTTCTACTGAAGACGACAATGTCATCTATGTAGGCTGCCACGAAGGAAGCCATATCTGCCATAATGGTGTTCATGAGCCTTTGGAAGTTTGATGGTGCATTCTTTAATCCGAAAGGCATTCTCAGGTACTCCCACTTTCCTGTTGGTGTCACGAAAGCCGTCTTGGGAATTGATGCCTCATCAACCAGCACCTGATGATAACCCTTGGCGAGGTCGAGAGTAGATATGTACTTGGCCGCTCCTAACTTATCAATTAGGTCATTGATGTGTGGAAGGGGGAATGGGTCTGGAGTAGTTACCTCATTCAACCATCGATAATCAATGCATAGTCGTTTGGACCCATCCTTCTTTGCCACAAGAATTGCTGGGGATGCCCATGGGGATTGCGATGGGCGAATGATCTCGAGTTCCAACAACTCCTTCACTGCTTCATTCATCTGCGCCATCTTCCGGCTGTCCAGCCTGTAAGGAGGTCGGTGAATGGGATAGGGGGGCATGGTATGTATGACCAGAGGACTCTGCTTCGTCAGTCCTGGCTCTGCTTTCATGAGGTCCTTGTGCCTTCACAGTAGCTCAGTCATCACACCCTTCTGCTCGGCTGTCAGCTTTGGATTTATGGCAGGACTGCCATCCTTTCCTTCTTTTTCTTTTAGTCCGAAGTCCTCATCCAGCTCCACCGTCAGACAACTAGCTGTTGTGGAGGTGTATTCCTTAAGCAGGTTAATGTGCCTTTTCAACAATTTCCTTGGTCTGTTTGGTATTGACAATTCGTAAGTGGTGTCTCCTGTTCGGTTCTCGACTATGAATGGTCCATCCCATTTGGAATCTAGCTTGGGTCCCATCCCAGGCGTCCTGACCATAACCAGTTCCCCAGCTTCGAAACTTCATTCCTTCGCCTTCTTATCAAACTGTCCCTTGTATCTCTTCTTCTCTTCCTCCTCCCGATCTCTTGAACAGTCTTTGATCGTCTCCAATCTCTGTTGAATGGTAGTGACATACTTCGCAACTTTCATTGGTGTTGTTTCCTTGGCCGTCCATCTGTATCGCAATGATTGCAGTGGGCCCTTGATCTGTCGTCCAAATAACAACTCTGATGGAGTGAAGCCAGTCATTTGGTTGGGCATCCTCCTGTACTCACCTAACAGGTGTGGTAGGGCATGATCCCACCCCCCTCGCCACTGCTTGAGTACCTTCCTCACCATTGCCTTTAACATAGAGTTAAAGCGTTCAACCATCCCGTCTGTGGCTGGAGTGGTTTTGATCGCCTTCACCCCCAAGAAGTTATACAACTCTTTCAGCAGCTTGCTGACAAAGTTTGTGCTGCAGTCCGTCAGGATATCGTCTGGCACACCAGTCCATGTAAACATTTGTGTTAGCTTCTCTGCAATAATGGAACTTTCTGTTGTCCGTGGTGCAAATGCCTCAGGCCATCTAGTAGCATAATCTACCACTACTAGCACAAAACGTTGCCATCTGGTGTCCTCGGGAGTGGTCAAATCCATCGCTATTCGGGAGAATGGTTGCCCGATGATCGGCATTGGTTGTAAATGGTATAGGTGAAACTTTTCCGCCAGCTCTCTGACACTCTGGACACGCCTGCCTCACATCATCATGAATTTGGGGGCAGAAGAATTCATCAAATATTCTCTGTGCTGTTCTATCTCGTCCTGGATGGCCTGGTCGGTGAGTTAGAGCCAGTACCATGGACCTATACCTTTTAGGTAGGCACAAATGTGTTGCCTTGTCACCCAGGCGGTCTGTTGTTTTCCTCCACAGCAAGTGATCCTCCACCTGAAACTCAGTGTTGTCATCACTCTGTGCCTTCACCCACATGGGTTTAAGCGTCAGATCATGCCCTTGCTATCGTTGGAGTTCCTTGGCATCGACATCTAGTGGATGGACCTTCTGCCCCTCTATGTACGCTGCATTGGCCTGCCTCTTCTGGGACTTTGTCAGACTTCTCTTCTCTGGCTCTTCATCAGATGTCTCGTCGGTTGTGGTAGGGTCTGGTCCATCATCGGAGACTCCTTCCCATGATTCCTCATCATTGTTGTCATCCTCCTCAGTGCTCTCCTCAGCCTCACTCTCCCGACCATCAGCCTGCAGTTCAGTATTCCCTCCTGCTCTAGTCTGAGAACGAGTAGACACCAAATTGACCAACTTATTATTCAACAACTGCTTACCCAAATCCCACAGTCCAGGCATGTCTGTGCCAAGCAACACTTCATGTGTCAGTTCGTCTGCCACCAGCACCTCCAGCTCCTCTGTGCGGCCTCCTACAGTGATGTTGATCCATGCCATGTGGTGAGTTCGTGCTGTTTCCTGGTAGTCTCTCGCCTCCTTGGACCTGCCGGTGTGGGTACCAAGCTCGACCTCACCACCGTCTGCCCTGCACCAGTATCTAATAAAATGTCTATGCATCTCACCCCTCCTACTGTGTCTTCCACTGTAGAGCGTCCACTGATCTCCGTCTTAACCAGAGACACTTCTTCCTTGGGCATCGGGGCTTGGACAAGGTCACATTATCGTACCTCTTCTTGAAACTGTTGGGATTGGTACTATAGCATTCCTCTGCAAAATGACCTGGCTTCCCACATTTGAAGCATTTGGGTCCGTAGGATCCATCTGCCTTCGGCTTGTACTGTTTGTGATCATCTGTATCGCTCCCTTGTGTGGGTGTATTCCCTGCTCTTGCCTCTTCCTCTTTCCAGCTGCCTCGTGTTCTATCTGCTGGTTGCCTATGCCTGTCTCCCTTCCGGAATATCTGGTGGTGGGGTCGATCCGACATCGACTGGTCAACAGGAGTCCAACCCCTATCTTCCAGGTAATCATATGCCAATCCTCCAGCCTCAGCTGCAGTGCTGGGTTTCTTGTCAGACACAAACTGTGCTAGGCATAAGCTTCATTACAGTATCAAGTGCACACAAATCGTTTACCTGCTGGATTGTTTTGCAGCCTTCCGTCCATCGTGTGGTGAGTTGGACAGCACGACCCATCAGAGCCTCCCATCCTTCGTCTGGTTTCCGTTTGAGATTGTCCAATCTTTGTCGGTAAGCTTTTCTGGTCACACGGTAGAGTCACAAGAGTGCTAGTTTAACTTGATCATAGTCTTCCTTTACATCCGGCTGCATTGCCAGATATAGTCTGTTGGCATCCGGTCGGAACTCCGAGGCCAAATATATATCCAATCCTTCTTGGGGACCCTGTATGCAGCCATATGGCTCTCAAAAACATTGAAATAATCCAGGGGGTCTTTGTCTTCCTTCATTTCTCTGAACCGGGATGCTTTGATTTGGCTGGGGGAGGAAGGAACAGAGTCCGATTCTTCTATCCTCCCAGTGCCCCCTCTGCTCATCACTGTCGTCAGCAATCTTTCCCATCTCTGTTATCTTTTCTCCTCGGCTTTCGCTCGTTCGCGCCCGTCTTTTCTCGTCTTCCTTTTACTTCTCTGACTGGAGTTTAAACATTTGGAGTATATCAGACATTGTCACTCTTTCTCCAATATCTTCTTAGTCCATTAGCGGTGAAGTACTCCGCCTTTCTCCTTCTGTAGTGTCCTTTGCCTTAATTCTGGTATCCATTCTTCTTGTCAAGGTTAGTAGCTATCTCTCTAGTTCAAAAATCCCACTGCTGCCACCAGTTGTGACAGGACCAAATCTGATATTACCCACAGACTCTGAGCCAGTCACTAAGTGTTGGTATGCTGCCACCACTCTACCTTTAAGCTATACACTAGGCTAGCAAGGTTAAGTAGAGAAACCTTAATAATTCAATATAGGACACTTACAAGACTCAGTACAATGGCTAACTCCCAGAGCAGTAACAACTCTTCCCTTAACTAGGCTGGAGCCCTGCTTCTGGTTTCTGCCCATACATGGTAATCTTACACTCATCATCGACCTATGACATTTGCCCAACATAAATATATAACACACAAACACACTAAGCCACAGACCCCATTATCAACACTTCCAATTCATAATTAGTTACTCACTACCGGTTTCACTCCACATCCATAGTTATGCATTGGGATCAGTCTTGTTTTAATGTCGTCCTGCGACACCTACAGTGCAAATTTTTCAGTGGCTGTGTCATTGGGGAAACAAAAAAAATGTTTATGGGAGAAATGAATAAGTATTGTTCTACATATTTTCATGCAGAAAAGAAAGGTGAAGAGGCTCCTAGTCACCATTGCTTCAAGAATCTGAATGGGCCATCCTCTTCTATGGAAACAGACTTTATTATTGAAGGGTTCCAGAAAGCAGAGACCCAGCACAGTTTGTGTTATACACATTTTATTGGGGATGGTGGTAGTTCTGTGTACCCAGACCAAATTGCCTAAGTTATGTAATAAAAAAATTAAGTCTGCCAACTATACCATCAAGTGCTATTGTTCTGCTTTAGAACAGGATAAGAGCTCGTACAAGGGAAAATGGTCGATTGGTGAAATGCAAACGCTTCTTACCAAAGCAGCGATGTGTGCCGTATCAATGAGAAGTTGTGAGTCTGACCAGAAGTTAGCCAATCAAACTGCTACAAGAAGATCTCCATAATGGACCACAACATTGTTTTAGAATGCACACCATTGCAGTAAAAACAGAGTTCTGAAAAATAGTACAAAAGAGGGAGCAACTAGCTCATAGACAGTGCCATCCTCTCTAGTTCCTGCAGTTTCTGATTCTCAGCCATTCATTCCTTTCAGCAATTGTGATGTTGATTTTGAGAATATGTCCACCAATGGCACTGTGTCCCTAGGTGATATTGAAGAGATTTTGGAGAAGCACAGAGAGATGCTAGTGATAACAGTGATCTTAATGCTGTGTGTTCTGTTGATGAATTTCAATCTAACAAGGTTCAACGCATGTTGTCTGATGTATAGCATCTTCTTAGTCGACTTGTGGCAAAAGATGATCAACTTCACCATGAATGTTTGCGAAGGTTGGATGCATATTTACTCTAAATTTGAATGTCAACAGAATGCAAAGACAAATCATTACGCTGGAGTCGCAAACCAAATTTAGGTATAGTATCGGGTTCAGAAGTGTGTCGAGATGTTACAGGCTCTGAAGGGAATGGTGTCCTCTCAAAAGTGTCAGATACGCCTAGCAAGGAATTGTATGATAGTAAGATCAGGAAAGGAACTATCCAGGCTAAGGTAACCAGAAAGCTCATGAAGACCCTATTCTCACGTTCAGACAACACAGAACTGGCTCAGTGTGACTATTCAAGATACGATGGTGGTCGGAAGCTGATGAAGTTGCTTAAGACTAACCATCAACATTCCTACAAGATAACATATTAAAGTACTATGCCACCAATCTAGTATTTACTGAAGTAAAGGCTAACAAGACGGCAAGGTACAGATGATACTTCTGCCAATATTTGCCTTGCTGAGCAATGAAGGAGAATCACTGGTTCTAATGGTGGAAGTATAACCAAACACAAATCATCAACTATAAGCGCCATATGGTGCAAACTCGGACATCGTTGGGGGAAAAATCAAAGAATTTGTATTCGGCAATATTCTCCATATGCACACACCGATTTGATGGTCCGACTAATTTGAAGGAATGTGTGTGCAAAATTTAAAAAAATTCTTTATAGCCGATGATCGCAACTGCCTTCGTGACCGGTCTCTTTCTAACTTTTGCACTTATGCTTACCAGGAATTGCTCTGAATTCCTTTACTTTTGAGCAAGAATGCACTCCTGGATGGATTTGTTGATATATGTTTTGCTGTAGACGTATAGTGATAGCACTGTGTAGCTTTTGTTTGCTAACTTCAATACAGCTGATTCTTATACTGCTTATTGTCTTTCCATTCTAATGAGCTTGAGAAGTTTATTATATAATATCACAAAAAATAATAATAAAGTCGGCATTCAATCAGCTAAGATCTCAAAGAAGGTAAAGCAAGTTCTTTACACCTCCTTTAGAGTAAATGCTGCAACTCATCAGGGGACCTTCAAGAGCATTATATATACATCCAATGGCAATCCTCAGAGTCACCTGACGTCTCAGTTCAGAATTCAAGTTTAGTGAGCAACAGCAACTGTCCTTGGCTGGCAGTAAGTCCTGATGGTCTTGTTGAAGATCTGCAGTATTCTTCTCAATAGAGTATAGTGGAATTCAAAAGAATCCATATGGTACAGGATATCACTATTCAAGAAGCTGTTAGGAAATCGAAGAACTTTTGCTTACTACAAGATGAAGCCAGATGATAACATTAAGAGCCTCACACAATTACTGCTATCAACTTACCATGCTGTGTTCCAAGAGAGAATGGTTTGATTTTGTAGTATGTACTAATCAAGAAATGCACATGGAGAGCATTGACCTAATGGACAGAGCGCTTCAGTCATTTTAGTTCAATGCCATCCTCGCTGAGTTAACTTGTCCAATATCAATAGGGGATATTCAGCTAGAGCAGTGGTTCCCAACCTTTTTGGAAGCATTACCTAAATAGCCCTATCCCCTCTGCCTATCCTCCCTGTCCATTACCCATACATGTGTAATAAAAAATAAAACATGTTTTATTTTATGAATTTTTATTTATATAAGTGTGTTAGTAAGGATTAGTAGTTAGTTAGGAAGTTAATTGGTCATTGCAAAACAAATCAAATCACTGAGATGGCTGTGCTTGGATTTTGTTAGCAAAGTATTCAATGCATGGTTTTGTAGAACTGAGAGCAATCATTTGACACCTCCAACTGGCTTGGTTTTCATTCCCATGACGATGGAAAAGCCTTGCTCACATCGGTAAATATTCGAAAAGGAAGTCAGGATCTTTAGAGCCCGTCTCGCCACAGTTGGTATGTCATTTAACCGGGCTATCAGAATGCTTCGAAGTCCTTGTTCTGGAATTCCAGCTTCCAAGCCTCATTCACTCTCAGAGTTATCCACTCCTCTTTTGCTGGAAAGTCATCTTCATCGACCTGATCCTCATCAGCCACAAAAGGCTGCTGGCACCACTGAAGGCAAGAGGTGTCCAGATCAGGGAAGTATTCCTATTTTTCTGACCAATTCATCCAAGTGGGCTTGGATGTCTGCTTTCAAAATGGATATCTTGACCATCCTAACTCTCGTAAACAAATTTGTCAAGTGTGGGAAACTGTGCCACTATGCCCTTTGCAACTCTCTTGCTCCACAACTTTAGCTTTCCAATAAATGCAGAAATGGCTTGTTTGGCATTGATGATTGTTCCTTGAAGTGCCAAGTTTACTCTGTTGAGTTCACTGAAAATGTTGCCCAAATATCACAGATGGAAAAGCCATTCATGGTCAGAAAGGTGGTGTGCCAATTCTGACCCTTTTTGCTGCAAAAATGGTTGCACTGCCTCCTGAAGCTCAATCACGTGATTCGCAACCTTGCCTGGAGACAGCCACCTTACTTCTGTGTGGAACAGTAGCACTTCATACCTCTCGCCCATCTCTTTGCACAATTCTTTTAAACACATGGCTGGAGAAGTCTTTGGCTTTTATGAAGTTAACAACATTAACACGTTGGCCAAGTACTGCTTGCAAGGTATCTGGGAGCATCTTATGCAAGTGTATATCAGTGAATGCTGCAATGGTCAACAGTGATATCTGCATTCTTCCTTTGAACAAGGCCTCTGAACCCGTGAATACCACCCATCATAGCGGGTGCACCATCAACAGACACCTGTTGAACACTGTTCCAAGCCAGTCCATTTTTCTCAAAGAAACCACTTACTATGCTGCTACCCTTTAGTCGTCATAGCAAGACTCTCACATAGGAAATCTCTTCACATCCGAGCATAACGAATAAAGCCCAGTAAAATAGCGCAGCTGCTGACATCCGTGGACTCGTCCTAGCCCTATGTCGAATCATGTTGTTTGAAACTGAGCTTCTTAGCCTGCTCTTCAGCACATGCTTTGGCAGCCATCACTCGTGCACTTGGCATGATCAGATTTTCAGCAACCGTAAGCGCCTTCTGTTGCTGTGCAACTTTGTAGGCCACCTCATAGGAAGCTTCAAGAGTGGCAAGAAGATTTTTTGGCTGCAGTGTACAGTGTTTCCAAATTGAATACCCTTCAACTGCTTCTCCCCGTGTTCGAAGTAGGCTAGATCTTTGTTATGGAGGTCAGGATGACATTTCAGCAGATGGTTTGCAAGTTTTGATGGCTTCAGGCTTTCACTGATCAGAATCCTGCTGCAGATAACACACTGTGGTGGGTCTTCGCTCTTCAAGGGCAAATAGCAAAGAAAAGCATCTGAGTAAGTTTGCTTCTTGCTAGCCATAACAACTTTTTTATCTGTGGAAAAAATAATAAATCCTTTGAGAAGCTTGCTCTCACACTCACAGTCTGCTATCAACGTGGAAAACACTCAAGTGATTGGGCCAATACAATTAGTTTAAATTTAAAACCAGAAAAACTATGATAAATTGAAGTGTAGCAAAGTTCTTGTCTGAATTCAGTATGCAGATCACATTATTTATTATACACAACAGCTCAATTCCTAATAGGTTAAAGAGAAGTAAATACACCTAGCTTATACTTACAGAATGACATCACCTATACATCTATCACAGTAAAGGTTAAGCAGTTATCTTAAACCTAATCTAGAAAGTTCTAAATTACAATACTCACTACATAATATTATTAGAATTAGTTATGCATATTGTTCTGAGCAAAATAGATTAACCCAGGTACTTGGTGGGCTAGCTAGTTACCTAGTTACACAGCTTGGACTAGTACTACATGCTCAACAAGCTCTACCATGACCTTCACTCTGCTGTCACAGTTGACTCTCTTTGTTGTTGTTTGTGTGTGTGTGTGTTGTATTGTTTGATACTGTTTTGTGTTCTCTGGCTGAATGGTTGGAAATTTTAACAAAACTATTCAGCAAACCCAACATTTTCCATCAAAATGTATCTTCGTGTTGTACAGTTTATTTAGAGTTGAGTATAGAGCAAGTAGTGAGTATGTGCTTACATATTCATATTGTAATCTCAAGTAATCTATCCAGTAATCTATCCATAGCCAAAAAAGGTACTGAAATCAAAGGCCTAATTATATTATTGTTTGTGGGGCTTTAACAGCTCTTTTTGCGGCTAGTGTGGGGATATTCAAAATGATTTGAAAAAAGTAATTGCTTATTCTACTTGTAGTCAATTAGGTTATATGGTAATGATCTGTGGTTTATTGAGTTATGTCATTTGGTCTTTATTGTTTTTAAGTGCTGGCTCTATTATACATGAGTGATGGGCAGGATATGCGAGGGGGGTGATAAAATCTCTTCGCTTTTCTTATGTTATGATTTTAATCGGGTCCTTGTCATTAATAGGGTTCCAGGGTTTTATTCATATTGGAGTTAGTGTATGAGAAGCATTGTATGGTTTTTGCTTATTGATTGGGTAGTTTTTCTGTTTTATTAACTGCGTTTTATTCCATAAGGTTAATTTATTTAACATTTATAACTAATACCAATTCGAAAAAGGAGGTATTTATAAAAGTGCACGAGTCAAATTGAAACATAATTTTTCCTTTACTTTTATTGGCCTTTGGAAGTATATTTGTGGGGTATTTGTGGGGTATTTGGGAAAAGAGTTAATATTATCCAATATTATTTCTCCAATAATACCTAGTTATGAGGCCTTTATTATTTTAAGTTTGTTAGGGGCATTATTGGCTCTTGTGGTATATGATTGCGGCTTAGTTGAGAAGGGAGGGTTGTATTTAAATTATGTCGTTTATACTTTTTTTTAATTCGGGTTGACAGTTTAATTATGTTATAAATAATTTTTGGACTTTTAATTTGTTAAATTTGGGGCATTTGGTTACTTATCGGGTGATTGATAAAGGATTATTAGAAATAATGGGGCCTAAGATATCTCGGATATTGATAAGATTAACTCTAATTTACAATCTGGGATGGTGTTTAATTATGTTTTAATAACGGTCATATTTACGGGTTTATTTCTATCTAGGGTAAACTAAGCAACCCACCATTGACCACAATGCTTGTCAACACCAATACTACAACATAGACATTGTTTGCTAGGACATTTCTGCACTCATAAAATATTATGTAAAAAAATAGGGTCACGTGCAGTCTTTAAAAATGTGGCTTTCCTTTTACCCTGTTCCTATGTATAACCCCTCCCCTTCCTGTATTTGACCACTCCCACTTCTGATGCATGACTCCTCATGAATTTATAATGTCATATCTATCAGTTTGGAAGTGTCTTCACACTCCAAGTGGCAGGGAAGACGATGACCTTTATAATGGAGCCAAACCTCTACAATAAGTTCTTCACCTCCTCTTCGGTTGATTTCATAGCTGCTATTTTGCCAGTTTGCAAGGGAGTTGGTATGTGATGAAAGTATGATGTTCAAGCTAAATCTGTATAATTGGTATTGAGGATATAATTATAATACTACTATTAATCTTTTATTGAATTTACTCGAGAAAGAAAGAAAGTAAGAGCTACCCATAACAATTTAAGAAACCCTTTACCTAATTAGTGATCTACATTGGTAGCTCTATTTTGTTTCCTTTATATATTTTTGGTGGATAAAGTTTATTATTATCACTTTGCATGCCAACATCAATGCATGCCAATATCAATTTTTGTTCTCATTCACCATCAAAAATCTCTGGAAAGTATACCAGAGAATTGAGAAGCAAGAAAACAACAGCTTCTACTTTCGGGGTAAATTTTTACACTTTCACACACCTTTGTTTCAAGGCATTTGGGAATCTCCTAGCAATCTAATAAGCTATTCGGCTTAGTACAGAAGGCTTTAGCTGTGATTATTAATGTCAGCAGTTAGTCTGTAGCCAGAAGCATAGGCCCCTACTTCTGCACTCTACCTATACAGCTACTTTGATGAAGTCTTGAGACTCTGTGCGTCGCATAGATATGGTGGTTTAGAGAGATAAACAAAACACTCGGCAGTTGGCAAGCCTCAGCTATTCATAACTGCTAATGAGCAACACCACCATTTTAGCCCTTGTTGCCCACACGGGTAATAAGATTTCACAAAGCCTACATGTGGCACTACATAATGATGTTATGAGAGCCTGTCGCATGGCATGCAAAGTGTTAAAAATAATAGCACATACACATGCAAACACACAACCCATGCATGCACTCATACACAGCACATGCATGCACACATAGGCCTACACACACCAACACACACACACACCATAAAAGCTGGTTGTTATGCAGAAAATGGGTGATTAGTAGAGAATGTCTTTGCACAGATGTAAGATGTAATTAATTTCTTATTGCCAAGTGTATGTACAAGGCTAACTAGAAGGAATGGCAGATGTTGAACTGTTGCAGAACAGAGCTTGGAGAGAGAATAGTACACGTACATCCCATCTACAATTTTCTCTGGTTTCCATTTCCAGCAGCAGAAGGAATGACACTTATCAAATACTTGCCAGAACTAACTGTTAAGTAGATGCTTGGTGATACTTATTTAATAACCAGCTTTTGCAATTCAGCGATTCATAATTTATCTCGGGTCCACTCCATAACAATGAGCAAGTGCACTAAATGTTACTCTTTCAATTCCAATAGCCGGAATCTCTCCTCAGTCCCTTTCGTCTCACCTCACCCAAGCCATCGACTTTCTCAAGGGTCGTCTATCTGCTGACACTAGTGTGCTATGCACTGCTTTGTGCAAAGAGTTCTACCAGGATCTTACCAGCTATGGCCAAAATGGGGAGAAAGACCTCATGAACTTTGTAAGGGAGGTCATGTTTGACTGTGTGGTGAGAGAGCTCTTTGGTCCAGAAAATGTTCCAGCCAGCAAAGTGAGTGCAAGTTCAATCGTCCAAGTCCAACATTTGTTCTTGTAGTTAGAATCAACAACATTACCTTATTGTTGCAACTACTGCATTGTTGTTGTTGTTTGCACTTGTTGTTTTGTTATTGTTGTTTTGTTTTTGTCACTTGTTATTTAGGAAGACATGCATTGCTTGATGATGGACTTCATTAGATATGATCAAGACTTTGAATATGGCGCCGAGTTGCCTGGAATACTGCTCCCGTTAGTCGTACATAGCCACACATATTAATGTGCCACTCACTTCATTTGTTATGCAGAGAATGGAAGAGGACTAAATTAAAGTTTTTGAAGATGTTTAAGATGATGGGGGAAAGACTCTGTGATCGGACAAAAGATAATGCTTCTTCTTCCTCTCATTCGGTATTGGAGGAGCTCTTGCTGTCCGTTGTGGATGAGGAAAGCATGCAAAATTATGCACTCCTGTTTCTCTGGGCCTCACAGAGCAACGCCATCCCAGTGAGTTACATCATTACAATCACATCCAAAATATTTTAACTTGCCCACCCTTTACCTGCCGCAGGTTGTGTTCTGGGCTTTGTGTCTGATTCTTTCCCATCCTGAAAGTTATCAGCTTGCCTGTGAAGAAGTCCAAAATGTGTCATTTTATACGCAAGGTATTGGATAGGATTCCATGGAGGGGAATTAGCTGGAGAATCTTTGTTTTGATTCCCTGGGAATTGGAAGGGAAAGTTTGTATTGGCACATATGATTATATCTGCAGTGTATCTATATGTACCCCCATTAAAAATGTGAATGTAAACTGCTTTAAGTTTCCATACACAAGGAAATGGTCATTGTGGTAGTGAGAAATGATCAAGAAGTCTGCCTGCAGATTAGAAGATCAAGGAAGGAGAACTGGCTGGACAAGAGTCTTGATGGGATGCATAGTTAATAATTGTCAGGGCAACGATGCTTGAGTTTCATTCTGAAAAACTAACAAACATGGTCTAGAGATGATGACCATTTTTTGTCATGATGATGCAGGTTAAGGTTCCGGTGATGAGTATAAGAGTTCTTATAGTTGACATAAATATGATAACTGAAGCATAAGTTTAACAGAGGAGATGCATGCTAATGATGCAAAGTATACTGAAATCACTTAAACTGTGTCCAAAGTTCTTGTTAGCTTCTGCACAGTCTTCATTTAGCACTCAAAATCCTGTCGGAAAGCAGTGCTTGATGACCTCACTTGCAGTGTATTTCTTGTCATCAAGTTGATTCCAAGTACTCTTAATCTTTACAAACCTCTCTTCTCTCGGATCACATTCCTGTTTCAATCTGCCATCCCATTATGTTTCAGGACATCAGGTTGTGCAACTTTCTTCTGGTTGGAAGCCAATGAGGAACGTAATTTACAATTCTCGGCTACTTTCCCACCTCACAATCCTAGCATTACATCATAGTTTTAGGCCTTCAACTTTGTTAAGGCAATGGAGCAATGCTAGGATTTGTATACAAAAAAAACACGAAAGTTTTGTCCCTTAGATCTTCGGGTCAGAACAAAATTTATTTGTTTTGGGGGGGGTTGTAGTTTTTTCACCACACCTTGGCTTGTCATAATATAATGTCTTGCATTCATTGGCATATTCTTGTGCAATACTCTAGCTCTGGTTGATACAATGTATGTATGAGTACATGGGTGTAGATGGAGGGGAGGCTTGAGATGTGAATCCCCCCCCCCCCCCCCCAACCCCCTAAATATATTGGATATTGGAAACCATGGAAATTTTATCAATACTTGCCACAGTAATACTTCCAGTTGAAAGAAGTCAATGTCTCTCAATACTGTTTAAGTGTTTTAATATTCAAATCAGGAAGGACTTCTTTGTTGTATGAATCACAACCGACTGTGTTTGTAGAAGGTCATGGTTGAAATCTGAGCCAGTAATTTCTTTTATTGCTACTGACTGATTCTGCTGCTTTACAAATTTCTCCAGCATCTTGGATCCCTCTTGATTTAACTGACTTTTAACTGATGTCATTGCCAGATCAATAGTCTGAAAATATATTTATCGATAATGATCTTCAACACTAGGATGCACTTGCCCCCACTTCACACACCCTTGGAACCTTCCTTCTGCATGGAAGTGGAGGATCCGATAGTTCAACTGGTAACTGGTGAATGGTATAGAGTGATAAGTCGTTGACCATCGCATGCTGAAGTTGAAGTTGGTTGAAGTTGAAGAACAACTATGTTGACTAACTGTCCAGCGAGTTGGAATACAAGTTCCAATTGAGCCAGATGAGATCTCAGTGTCTTTGATAGCTTTAAAGAAGTCATGTTTTGGTAACTTTGATAAGCTGGTGATTTCATAAACTGCAGCAAGGGCATTTCCCATTGATTATATGCGCTTGATAGCACCTTGTCTGGCCAGGTTCAGTGTGTGGCAGTAACAGTGCATGCAAAGTGCTCTGTACTTTATGGCAGTTATTTTTGTGGAAATTCCCGACCTGATCCCGGACTTATTTGCTGCGCCATCATAGCACTGAGCATCACAGTTTTCGATTCTTAAGTTTCATCGCAGCAATATGTCCATTATTGTAGAGAGAATTGTATTAGCTGTAGTGGATTCCAAAGAATGCAAGCCTATTACTTCTTCTGATTGTCAACATAACATGGATAAAAAATTCGGTAATTGGTAAGTATATCTACCATGACTGTAAACCAATTCCCGATATGTTACCTGATAACTCTAAGGCCATTATATTAAGCAAATCCTTTTGTATATCTGGGCTTGTGAATTTTATTTTGATATCTTTCAAAATCACTTTTAAAATTTGGGCTGTGTCTTCAGCTCATAATAAGGAGTTGTATCAAATTAGAATTTATCTTACCTTTTCCTTGTTATCGAATGACCATGTAACATATGCATGACTTTGCCTAGCAAGGAATTGAAAATAAGTTGGGATTATGAGCAAAATTTTCCTGTTTTTCTCTGCATATCCGGAAGAATGCTCATTGCTGCTATCCAAATCTTCTTTGGGGAAATGCTTGATGTGCTTTATCTGGAATGAGTTCAGTTATGTCAGATTGACTAGCTTCCTGAGACGGATCACTGCTTCATCAACATTATCACTATGAGACTCATTTGTTCCATAAAAAAACTCTCCAGCCTCACCACCACTTCCAACTGATGGAAACCATGATAGCAAAGACTTGTTAAGCTCACAATCAGCAACCACAGCTGGCCATCATGTGGCTATTGTGGTTAGTAACAAAGTGCGAGTGTTATTAAACTGCAGCAATTCATCATCAAATGCTAAAAAATTTGCACTGCACTTCATGCAGAGTGAGGGTAGCTTTATCCCTATCCTGCACCTACCCCCTTTCATGCTGATGTATTATGGGAATAGTGGTGGTTAGCCCCCTTGCATTAGAATTTGTGTGTGTGGGGGGGGGGGGGGGGGGGGTAGGCATCATCTCATTATCATTAGAAATACTAAAATGTGAGGAGAGAGAAGTAAATGAACACTGTGAGGCAGGCAGGGGGTGCACTATGTAGTGTGTATATACTTCAATCTACATTATTAAGTAATGCTTATAAATCTATATGGATTAGGAGGTGCATTTCATCCACTGGAAGAAGGCTGTCTGAAGAAGATGACGTACATTAAAAGGTAAGCATGAGATGAGCACAACTATTTGTGTGGTAGTGAAAGACTGTGTTGTGTATATTCATTGCACTGGAATCTATCTTGGCATTGGGTAATATTGAGATGTCGTTAGTGGAGGTAAAATATATGCAGTAGTGGAATATAGATTAGAGTTGTGGCCGAGAGAGCATCATCATCCAGAGAAAGCAAATTATGTCATCATGAAAGCTCTCTTCTTATTTTTCTTCATGAAAAATGCATCCACCCCCTTCGTCTACATGCTCATGCTCACTCAGTCATAGCACACAACCTTCCAGGAAGGTGTGTTCATGAAAGAGAAATCTGCATGTTGCACATTATGCAAGTTTATGCTTGCTATCTAATATATGGAGGTATATAATTTTGTATGGCTGTGCTTTACTTGTCTATAAAAATTCATGACTGCTGTGCTTACTTGGAGGTCTACAATAATCTGTGACATCTGTGCTTTACTTGGAGCTCTGGAGGTCTATAATAATCTGTGACATCTGTGCTTTACTTGGAGCTCTGGAGGTAATCTGGGACAGCTATACTTTATTTTGGAGCTCTGGAGGTCTATAATAATCTGTGACAACTGTGCTTAACATGGAGCTCTGATAATTCTGTTAACTTCCACATATGTAGTTTGGAGTGCAACTATAAGCACTTGTCGCTGCACTATCAGTCAACAGTTACCTTGTCTGTGACCCAGATAATCCAAATAATGTCTTCATCAGGTACAGGAATTCATGTTAGCATGGTGATGTCCTGCACTGCCTAACAGAGTTTTATCTCCCCCAAACCTTGATTTAGATGTTTGTTGGAAGCTTTGAGGCTGTATGCTCCAGGGATCATCATCAGAAAAGTTGTGAAAACACTCAGCATTGAAGTGAGAGAGTTTCTTTAGTCACACATGGCATCTTGATTCTCTATCTCTCTCCTCTCTCCCTTCACCTTTACCCACTCTCCTTCTCCCTCCCCCCCCCTAGGAGTACATGGTTCCTGCTGGCCATCTGCTTTTACTCTCACCATACTGGAGCCACAGGAATGAAAAATGTTTCCCAGAGCCCGAGATATTTAAGCCAGTCAGTTATTATATTTCTTTGTTGTTTAAATATTATTAGCAGGGGGGGAGAAGGCCCTCGGGGTCTCTTTTTCCCCCTCCTATATAGCTAGAGGAATACTCACTTTTCCAATTTTACTTTCTATGCATGCCGAAGAGAAAAATGTTGATTTATAGTAGCAACATTTAAACGATCTCTGAGATCAAATTTGAAGCTGTCAATGGGTCAGTCTCACTAGAAAACTGCTTGTATTGTGTGAGCTCTAATGTATTTACCGGTAGTATTGGTAATGTCGCCATGTTGAATAATCTGCAAGCTATCATCAGGGAACATGAATAATGCATGTGCAGGTATATCCCTAAACAAAATGGCTGACAATGCCAAGTGCCGTGCCATTTCTGGTGACAGTGACTTCTAACAATGTTTAAACCACCTCTGAGACCAAACCTAAGGCTATCAAGGCTCCATGGAGGTTGAGTTAGCCCTCATCCCCATGTCTCAGCCCTTAATGTTGTAGCAGGCCTAAGAAGAATGAAACAAACAGACGACCTTTTATTTATTATATTAATTCTCAGCCAACTCGCAGTTGACATAATAAAATAATAAAATAACAATGACTTTCTCAATAATCAACTTGATATTTACTCTCTTGACGTTTTGACTATATGCTCTAGCCTTCATCAGGAATAATGACTAGATGCTCTAGCCTTCATCAGGAATAATGATATGCCAAGACTTGTGAGAGCTTGATATAATTATAATGGTAGCTAGCTAAACACCATCACAGATTCTAAATTACTGATGTTTAAAGTTAATAATATCCGAGATATCTCATTAGGCCCCATTGTTTCTCTATCAATCACCCGACAGTAACCAAATGCCCCGAATTTAACTGTCAACAAATTCCATTAACATAACAATAGAAAACAATAGAAGGGGGAAAATCAAATACTGTACCTCAACCTCAATTATTTTTTTGCAACAAATTGCACCCTGCATGTGAGCATTCGTGCGAGTAATTCCTGAGGCCCTATCCTTCGATGCGAATCATTTGAGAACCTCGGAGTAGCAAAATGTGAAGGGAGTATTAGTAACTTAGTTTCCAAATACTTGACAACCGCTCGACAACTGCTACCAATCTTCGCTTGCTCTTCACCACACCAGACCACTTACCCTGTGCCTTGAGTCTCTAACTCCGTGCCTCCTTTGTACTTCGTAATTGTTTGTTTGGATAGATAATCTGCCTTACGGTGTGGTTTGCACTGCATATTCGACGATTTTCTCTTCTCAGCATGTAACTTCTACCTTTCCCATCCTGCTTGACTGGCTTGGACGTGAAGATAACCTAGTAAATTTAAGGTCAAATTTTGTAAAATTATCGACTTATATTCTATTCGGGGAAATGAATAGAAAATAATAATTAAAAAATATGCTATAGCAATTGTGTATGAGGTTGTGTTAAAGACTAGAGCATCTAGCAAGGAAGGAAGTTTCAAGTTGATTATTGAGAGATTATTGTTGTTTTTATATAGGGGAATTGTGTTACTGTGTGTAAATGATAGCGAAGTGGTCTAACTATAATTTCTGACGTTGACAGAGAAAGCTATAAGCCAACTGTATACAACAACCCTGACTGGTCTCAATCCCTGTTGCATTCAAAGTCAGACTGATACCCTTAACGGGACATTAGTCACATGACATCATTACTGACATGATTAGTCACATGATGTCTATTGTTACTCACATGACATGGAATGTTTGCTGCAGGAGCGCTGGTCATCTGTGGATTTGGACAAGAATTACTTCCCTCCTGGGTTCATTGGGTTTGGTGGTGGGAGGTACCAGTGTCCTGGCAGGAGGTTTGCTCTGATGGAGATGCACTTGTTCCTAGTGATGGTCCTCAGCATGTTCAAGCTTGACCTTCAAGATGCTGTTCCTCAGCCTGTGAGTTAGTGTGCGTGTCTGTCTGAAGCTGTAATCAAGGTCATTTCAGGAGGATAGGGGACTGTTTTCCATAAAGATCGAGGCTTGTTGGCGAGCAAAATAGGCCTTCACAGGGGAGTTGGATGTAAAAGTTGATGTTATTATCGTGGCCATTGTATGATTATCCATTGTATGATTATCCACCTATATATGTATGTATATGTGTATGTCCACCATACTGTATCCACCTATATATGTATGTATATGTGTATGTATCCACCATACTGTATCCACCTATGTATGTATGTGTGTGTATATCCACCATACTGTATCCACCTATGTATGTATGTGTGTGTATATCCACCATACTGTATCCACCTATGTATGTATGTGTGTGTATATCCACCATACTGTATCCACCTATATATATATGTGTATGTGTATGTATCCACCATACTGTATCCACCTATATATACATGTATATATATATATATATATATGTATGTATATATCACCATACTCTATACACCTATACATGTATGTGTGTATATATTCACCATACTGTATCCACCTATATATATATATGTGTGTGTGTGTATATATCCACCATACTGTATACATATATATATATATATGTATGTGTGTATATATTCACCATACTGTATACACCTATATATATTATATATATATATGTGTGTGTATATATTCACCATACATTTATCTGTAAGAATATATATAAATGGGTAACCCACCTTAAATATAGCCGGCTTATTTCAGCTAAAAATGGTGGCCTTAGTGAAAAAAGATGGCCAGAACTGGTGAAAGGTTCAAAGATAGAGTGAAGGCTAAAATGGAGTGTTCGTGGGCTGCATAGTTATAGCTGTTCATGGCTACAATGCAGGAGTTTCATAAAGACATAGCTTCTCAATTCTTCACAATAACTATGGAGATGGATACACCATTTGTCATGAGGTTTGTAAAAACTATATGTAAAGGTCGAGAAAGTCGTAACAGAGTGAGAGGATTGGAAAATGTTCCTGGATTAATGTATGTACGGGTAAAATAAGTGATTTCAAATCATCAATAACAAGTTCGAGTCTCGTTATGTACAAAATAGATTAGTATAAACAAGTAAAGAATGGATAGTTAGGATGTTATAATGGGGCGTTATATACGAAATCTTTTAGGAAATAACTCAGGGAAAAAAGCAAATTTATTTGCATGCACTACCACTCATCGATGCTGCTCTCTCAGACAGAAAATACGAAAGAGAATGGGCTCATATTGGTGAAGAGGAGAGAAGACAATAACTCCAGACGTTGAGGAAGGTCATCAGAATATACTTGCTGGCTGAAAGAATTATCTGAGTATATACTAAAGGGAAGTCAATACAATACTTGGCAATAACTTCAAACATTTTGTTTCAATGTTTTAGTCTGCTTGTGTTCAATAATTATGTTCTCCATCATTTAGCACATCTCTCCTCTATGACTATATACAGTGAGCCATCTTTTGTTACCTTCTATATAATTATGTACATGGTCTATCCGTCAGTACTCCTCTCTACAGCCAGAATTCACATCCAGTTATCATTGTGTTGCGGGAAATCCGGTTGTGCAACTACATAGAAGTCGTGCATCTGTAAAGAACATAGCTGGTTGAATTGCACTCTGGATGATTAGCATCTATCACCTGTTAGGCGCTGTTTTCTCTGTCTTTTAAGGTCCCACGGTGGTCTTGAAGTGTATCGGTTCATCGTGTGTGTATTAGAGACAAACTTTGAAGAACTTGTGCGAAACAAGCAATCTAAGCAGGGGAAAGTTAGAGAGAGAGGTGATACGGCTCATGGCTGCAGCAGACCATCTCGAGATGGCTTCCGGCTCCATGCACAGTATTCTCGTAATTTATGTAGAAAGATGAAGGGATTTGCGTTATTTTGGAACAATTTCACTGTTTGGCGCTGGTTGTTGTTTTTCCCAAATCTGGACACGTGAGAGCGCCAAACAACCAGATTTAACGATATATGTACATTTTATATAAAAGTCTGGAAACAAGAGGCTTGGCAGCTCGCCACTCATTTGTTACGTAAATGGTAATTATCTTCTTGGGCCTCTATCGTGATTTGTGTTTTATCTTGAAACAGGTGCTAAGCTCAGAAGTGTTACAATAGGTAGTATGTATAAGAGTTATGGCATTTACTATAGCAAGTTGAGGAAGCTTATATATATCTAGCCATCATAGCTGAAGCTTTACGGAGCTATTACAAGTCAGTTGCCTATTTGGATCAGATGTGGAGCTTCATCTTTCCTCTGTCTAAGTTAATAAACTAGCAGCCCAAACAAACAATTAAATTCATCTTCAAGGATCTGTGTATGTCTATCTATTTTTTCCCCCACACATAAAACATAATTTGCATTACTATGTCCACTTTTCCAATGCATTGCGTGACTTATTAACATCTTCCCATTCAAGATAATTCTACATAGGCACGATCAATCAGATATGCTGTGGTGTAGCTCTTCACCACTCAACTATAATATATTATACCAGATTGACTTGTTAAGAGACTGTGTACACATGCAGAATGACAAGGTTGGCGACCCTTTACCATTTAGAATCCAATATTGTACTGCTTGATGTCAAATGGTAAAGGGTCACCTAACTGACTCTGAGTATTCTTGTTTCCTTTGTTTGTAAATGAAACCTTTCTGTTCTGTTACCTCCTCCAAGGAGGTTATGTTTTCACACTAGTTGGCTGGTTTGCTGCCTATCTGTCTGTTGGCATGATTACACAGATGGAATCTTATGGATGGGTTAGACATGGGTCAAGGACCAATTATTAAATATTTGGATGATACAATTGATACAAGCTACTATCACCTGGCAGAGTACATGGCATCATCAACCATTTTTGTTAAGGAATATATATATATATACATATATATATATATACCTGCTCATGTATCTTTTGCATTGGCATTTGATAGCTCACAAATTCCACTACATGACGGTGTTACCAATGAACTAGGCTAGCTAACTCGCTTGACAAAAGCAGTTTGCTAACGAGGCTGATCCCTGGAGTCACTTTCTTTGTAGACAAGTAAATCCAATATAGTTTTGTTCAGAACAAAGAAAATAATTGTTGGTGGTGATGGAGATTTGCAGTCTGTGTTATTGCTGCTATTATTGTGTTTTGTTTTAATATGGCAAGGTAATTGTAGCGATAATAATAATATTATAATCACTTTCTCAATAATCAATCAAATTGTATTCACTCGACGTTTCGACTAGATGCTCCAGTCTTCATCATTATTCCTGATGAAGGCTAGAGTATCTAGTCGAAACATCAAGTGACTACAATTTGAAGTTGATTATTGAGAAGGTGATTATAATGAGATGGTGATTATAATGTTATTATATATGTCAACTGAGAGTTCATTGAGAGATAATTCTAATGGTGATGATAACAATGCTTAGAAGGAGATAATAACAACAAATAAAATAATTTAATAAATATAAGTAAATATATAAATATATCTATCTGTCTGTTGGCATGATTACACAGATGGAAATTTGTTAAAATTTGACCATTGCTCCAAAGGGTTGATTAACGTATAACTTTTACGCTTTGTCTGCTTGATAGTTAATACCAGACTCTCTTTGCATGTGGATATTCTTGTATATATATGTGGAAAACACATCTTGCCTGCCAGCACTGGTATGGGTTATTGTGGATGCTGGTCTATCCAAAAACTTTTTTCCTCTCTCCTCTCTCCTCTCTTGCCACTTCCATGTAGCCTGCTTTACACCTCGCTCTTTCTTCTTGACATTTCTTCTTCTCTAATTCCTGCAATTCATTTCTTCCAACTCTTTTGAATTTTTTGTTCTTTTTTTCCCCGCCAATTTTCTTCTTCCTTCTGATATTTTTCTTCTTCTCTCCTTTTGCTCTCATCAATGCTCTGTTTGCTCTTGCCATGCTTCATAACGTCTTTGTCAGGGCATACGGAATCCCCTGCAGTTGAAACCATTGAGTCATGTCTGTGCACACCTGCACTTGTTAATATTATATATATCTATTTCTGTGCACACAGAGCCGACTGCATATTGTAGGTACTCCTCAACCTCTTACAAGCTGCCGAGTCAAGTATACCAGAAAGAGTTTGAACAAAGACTGATTCCAGACTGAATCACTAATATAAATACTACAATGACCTCAATAATCAACTTGAAACTTACTCTCTTAACATTTTGACTAGATGCTCTAGCCTTCATCAGGAATAATGAGATTCTAAGACTTGCATGACCTTGTTATATACTGGTAGCTACCATTTAATACAAACCACACCCTAGCACATGTGTCCATAACATGAATCAAAAGGAAGCTAATGTGCCCATTTTGACAAGAATGAGCGATTTAAGACTGTTTTTCCTCCAAACGCTCCCATATTTTGTTTATAAAGGGGAGATTTCTCACCAAAAGCCGTTTTCTGTCGTTTAAGGAGTAGTTCCTCTGTAGATGCATCTAAATGCAGAAAGGACTGATACAGGCAACAAAGGTCTGGGGGAAAAAGTATCATATGGTAATTCCTTGTAGCAGGGATGAGTAAAGACATCAGCAGAGTTATTTTCAGAACTGATGACACACCTGAGCAGATTGAAGGTTACCAGCTAGTGGGCACTCACGGGTTGTTTACCACATCCCTTGCAGCTGTGGGAATTACTACACAGGGGAGAGCAACAGAAGACTCGAGACCAAAATGAAGGAGCATCGAGATGCCTGTATAAAGTGTGCTAATGAGATATCTGCAATTAATTAACATGGGACAATGGCCATCCTATTTTGTGGGAGGAAATGCCATCTTAGACCAGGCCAAAAGACAGAAGGAACTGCTAGTGAAAGAGGGATTGCACATCAGCCTAGCGCCAAAGTGTGAGAGGTTCAATCGAGACTGTGGAATGGACTTGCCTGGCTGCTGGGGAACTACTCTGAAGAACCAGAACTTAAAACCATACCCACAATAATTTTTTAATATTTTTATTGTGTTCAGTTATTTATTGGTCATTTTTTGTTAATATTTAAGTCCTATTACTATTTATTATTATTATAGGAGAAACAAGACAAGACAAAAACATTATATTTTATTGGGAAAGTGTCAGATGCCCGTGCTGCCCAGTACGGATGTGCAGTTCCCCCGCTGGACCGCCACGGATAGTCTCTGGAGCAGGTACTCTGTCGATTTGGGCTCGCCCGACTCTGTTCTAATACGGTATCCGAGCTCCTTCAAAAAGGCCAGTGACTTCGGGCCAATTGCCCCCAAGGTCTCGATGGCTATGGGTGAGAACACGTGGCCTGGTGGAAGCTCCCGATACTTCTCGCTTTTCCGTTCCTCTGCTGCTTCAGCGACCCTCCCTAGCTCTTGGGTGGCATGTGCTCTGTATGATAAAGCAAACGTATCCGGGCAGGTAGCATCCCAAGTCAGCAAACAGCCAGACTTCCATGGGGCCAGAGGGAGCGACTTCAACAGCGCTGCGGATCCCCAGACCCCCAAACTTCACTCGAAGAGTGGCTTGTGACCACGCTGAGCTACCTGGCGTGTTGGTAATACTGCATAGGATTTCCCGTAGACAGACATCGTAGGTCTCCAGGGTGGCTGATTGAAAGCAAGGGGCGGTGCGAAGGACATGCAAAAGCTTCGGGAGGGCAAAGCAATTGCGTAACAGTTTATTTATTTTATTATTTTGTATTGTTTTAATTGCTATTATCTTATTTTTGCCACGTTCACTTCACCTGTGCCGGGGTGTGGTTTTTATCATGTGGTGGATAGCTAGCTACTGGTATATAACAAGCTCACACATGAAGGCTATATAGAGCATCTAATCGAAACCGAGAGAGAGAGAGAGTAAATTTCAAATTGATGATTGAGAAGGTTGTAATTTGGTATGCCAATCGAGAGTTTGTTTTGAGAATATAAATACATTTTGCATACAGACACCATGCATGTATATCACATACACACAGACAAATGCCATGCCTCTATATAAATATATATAATTATTATAGTATATACCAGTGAATCCATTCATAAAAACTAGGGCACCAGAAGACTTCAAATCTTCCAATACACATCCTTAACTATATACTCTGTTCATCATTTGTGGTAAATATGCATGGGTGATGGATACAGTCTAGCTAGCTCACGAGCTGCTTTATAAGTATGAGTCAACACCGAATGTGCTGTATTGGAAGCAGAATCGGTGACCCTTGCTCAGTTCTGTTGTTTGGTTTGTGGAATTACCACTACTGGGAAATTGTTATCAAGTTCAAAGGAGACTAACTGATCCTAATTAGAATAATGATCTTTATAGTTGATACCTATCGAGTTATAGTGTGGAAAAATAATCCCATGTACTAATTGTTTGTATAGTTTATATAATAAGTATATCATATATACTATTTATAAAATAACATCTAAAAATATAGTTACTACATCTCTACCAAAACATCTGCTTTTAAAGTTGGAAGATTTTCCTGTGAAACTGTTACCATAGTCATTGAAGGAGGCCGTATATAGCTGACTTAACATGGGGACGGTCAATACGATATGGTTCATTCTGATGTTGGTGTAGTTGGACAACATAGTCTACCATCAACAATTGCAACAAGAGATGGTACATAGTGATATTTATGTGAAGTGTACTAAATATTGAGTTTAAATCCCCTGGAGACCAACTTGGTATAGCACTGCGCTCATGGTAATTTACAGAAACAAAACAAATGAGCACCAAAAAAAAATTAACAGGTTTACAATAATAACAATAATACTCATAAAATTACATTAGGCAACATTTTTTTGCTTATGCTGATAATAATAATAATATATAATAACTTTTTCCCCCTTTTTTTTTTACATACCATGTTCATTAACACCTAATTAACACATGCTATAATATAGTTATATAATAATCAATTACAATTATCAGGTTAGAAAACAAAATTGAGCAGCAATTAGAAATAAATATATATATATTATAATATTTTTATATAATAATCAATTACAAATAATAACTAATTAACAATAAATACATACATAAATAACTATAAAGCTAACACGTTCAACTCCCGACCGACCCCAAAACAGACAAGGCATTTCCCCGCTGGACTGCCACTGAGAGACGCTGAAGGAGGTAAGCATGGGCATTCACCTCCCCAGTTCTTTGCCTTATCCTGAGGCTGAGCTCCTTCAGGAAAGCCATCGACCTGTTCCCGATGACCCCCAAACTCGATGGCCACAGGCACAAAAAAGTGGCAAGGATCTAGGCTGGCATACTTGGCCACTTTTTTCTCCTCAGGCATACTTGGCCACTTTTTTCTCCTCAGCCATAGCAGCCACAGCTCCAGGACCACTCACTGCTGCACCCCGATACGACTGGGAAAACATATCTGGACAGGTTGCATCCCATACCAGTTGCTTGCCATTCTTCCATGGCACCATGGTTATGCCATCAGGTCTTTTCCCGTCGGAACGAAAGAGACCCGACGGTTCCAACATGGAAGGGGCACCGGCAGATGACAATGCCCGGAAGATGATGTCGTTCATGGCGGTATGACGGTAGAAACGTCCTTCACTTCTCTTGCAGCTAAGACCGTGCATAGCAAGGCGATCCACTTCTGTTCCACAGTGCTGGCAGTTATGGGGGGCGACACAAAGTGGAGCCCAAGCGGAGACCCACGGCAACCCTGATGGTATCATCATCCTTCCTCAAACCCAGGGACGAGATAGGGAGGGCATTTAGCCATGCACCGGATTCTTTTTTTGAAACGGCCAAAAGCCGGGCTCGAGCTAAATCGTCAGGTGCATTGTGCAACAAAGATTCCACAGACTTTGACACCCTGCACATATCCCAGGATTTCTGGAAGCACGTCACAAGACCGATGGTGGGGGAGTACCGTGACCCATAGACCATGCTGAAAGGGCATTATCAACAAAAGGGACAGAGAGTGAAAACAAGTGAGGTGGCAGGATGGCTTGGACCAGGTCATGAGTGGCAGCAGCTGAGGCCAAGAAGGCAGAGGGAGCAAGCTGCACTGCACTCCTGAATGTCCTGATTCCAAGACCCTCTACACCAACAGGGAGAGTGGCCTGCAACCAAGAACGGACATCTTCAGTGAAATTAATGTTAGTGATACCACTCAGAATTGACTGGAGACTCTCATCATAATCTATCAGGGCAGGAGAGAGAAAACATGGAGAAGTCCTGAGGGTGTATAGAAGCTTAGGGATAGAAAATGCATTACGCAGCAGGATTAAGGCATCTGAGCAGAAACGAACCTGAGTCTGTCCCCCATGACCTCAAGGGCATTGATTTTCTCCCTGAGAACAGTTGAGACAGACTCCACACTACCCAGCGGGAGACAGGCATCAGAGGGATCACAACATGAGCTCCTGGGAGAGAGCATAAGAAGGTTCCTCTCGAAACTGCATCATGGCAAATGATCTCAGACTGTCGTTGTTCAAAATTAACCCAATCTTTTCAGTTTGTTTAATGAGCTCTAGATCATGAATTATATCCCTGTTGAGCCACCCAGAGTAATGTCATCTAGAAACATTACACACAACTCCGATGACAGTTGAGCACAGTTATGATGGAGGGAAAGAAGGGCCAAGGGGATCCCCCTGCTGCACCCCTTCTGCTGATTGCAAGGACTTGTCACCCCAGAACAAGGACGATGGTGAAGAGTATACAGATTAAAGGTGCTAACGTATAGACAGCTTCCAACATCTTGTCTCTGCGTACGGAATTGAAAGCGTTTTTGATGTCAAGCTTTACTACTGCATGGTTAGCTTGCAAGTTGTTAAGAAACTGCCTGGTGGCATGGACAGCTGCTTCTCTATTTACAATTAACATACAATTAATTAACAATAACTAAAAAGCTAACAACAAACAACATTATTTTAACAAAAATTGGATTGGCCTGTTAAAGAAAGGAATTGTAGACCCCAACCACCTTGATGATCCTTTACATTATGTAGATAATCATTGTATATACTGGCGGCTTACATGGGTACAGTCATGTACTGGCGGTCTATATACATAGGTAGAGTCATGCACTGGTGTACTGATGGTCTACATGGGTATAGTCATAATTATACTGGTGATCTACATGGGTACAGTCATATACTGGTGATCTACATGGGTACAGTTATGTACTGGCGGTCTTATTTTCTTTTTAACCAAAAGTAAGCAAGGCACACATACCCTTTTACCTTAAATAATGAAGTTGTGCAGTGGGTGTGTGCTAATGCCAGTCAAAGACAAGCCAAACATGATTGTTACAAAATGTTGTTACTAGATCGAACACTGATCTACTCCCTCATCCAAATTGCAACCTATATGTCTTAAAGACATTAAAAAAAGAACTGCTGCCAAGTGGTTATATACATCAGCTTGGTGTTACATCACAAAAAGGGCATTTAATTGATGGTCATGAACATAGGATGGTGATGCTGGAGAAGAAGACAGCCTCTACGCAGCCTCCACCACTGCTTGTAGTAAAACTAATGTCTTCAGCAAGTCACACAGACACAACCACCACCACCATCACAGGCCTGATGGCCAATACATCCAATGCTCTTCTCAGGCCAGGTAGCCATCAAAAGTCAAGGTCTCACGATTCTGCAACTCAATGTTAAGGGGCTCACCACCTCAACATCCTCGACAGGTTGCCATCAAAAAGAAGGCTACAGCTGTCTTCAAGAAACCCCCACAAGGAGAACGATGCCATCCGAGTCTCTGGGGTTTCACACTAGCTGGCCACACCAAGAGCCAGCACCATGTCATGGGCCTGGTGACATTCACGAGCACAAATGTGTCCTGGTCCCTTGCTGCACAGCCTGCAGATGATGCTGAAGTTGATTGGCTCTCCACTAAGGTGCAGTACACTACAATCATAAATGACTACAAGCCAACACCGAGCAGGTTAATACAAGTATTACCAGATGTCCCCACTCCAGCTGTCTGTGATTCAACAGCCAGCATACAAACTGGGGTTACAGAACTCCAACAAAGATGGTGACTGTCCGGTAGAGTGGTCCTCCACTGCCAATGCCACACTACTATTCGACCTGAAGGAGCCGCCTATCTTCCAATCTGCTCACTGAAACAGCTAAATCAACCCAGACCTGGCCTTCATCAAAATCCTCACCCATAAGCCTCTGCTGGTAAGATACATCCTGGATCGGATTCCCATGCTCTCATTACTCTCCATTGCTGATCACAATGCCATCGCCCACCCAACTGGAAGTATGCTGGTTCTGAGATGGAAGTTCAGTAAAGTCAAGTGGCTAAGTTCTGAGAAAAAAGTCAACATAACCGCAAAAAACCTTGCCATTGCCAACACTTGTCAACCTCAACAAAGCCTATGACACCTACTGCCGGAAGTTGCTTGATGCTGCCAAGAAACACATACCGCATGGACTTCGAAAAAGCTACCTTCTTAGTTTGAGCAACGAGCGTGAGAGCGTGAAGACCTAATCACCCACAACAAAGCTCAGACAAACAAAGAAAGGGAAACAGCAACAAACGATCCCCTTTCTAGTGTGAGGAATGGAAAATGGAAAGAAAAGGTGGATGGAATCCATCAACTTCACCCACTCAAACAAACAAACATGGTGAATAAATGACCCCAAGAGTAATTGCTCTCCTCTGCATACTGTGCAAGATCACGGGGTGCCATTTGTTGGACAGTCTGGACCCAATAATTGACTAAGGAATAGGCCATCTTCTGCTGCAGGAAATCATCTACAGACCAGGTGACCCACCTTACATAAAAGACACCATTCAGGTAGGTGTGAAAGAAGGGTGGCTTCTTCCTCCTTGACTGCTCAGCTGCATGTGACACAATCTGGCTTCGCAGTTTCCATCTAAAACTCCTACAAACAATCCTGGACTGACACAGGTAAACTTTCTTATGGCAACCACAGCTCACTGAACACCAGTGATGGCCAATGCAGTAGGTTGAGAAGGTTCAAGAACAGCGTTCCACGTGACTCCGTGCTGGTTCCGATGCTCTTCAATATCTACATCTATGACCTTCCAGAGATGCAGGCAAAGAAGTACAGATATGCAGACAACTTGGCCATCCTGCTCGGGAAGAAGTGTTACGAAAAAGTGCTAACAGAAGATATGTCTATGTACATGTAGAACTGGGACTGAAGCTAAGTGTAGACAAGATGCTAAAAGGTGCTGTCTACCATGTTCCAATACCTCAAAGCTATGACTATGGTACATGTCACACCGATCCACCACCTAGCTGGGTAATGGGCAGCAGCTACAAAGATGATGCACATCTGAACCCAGGTGCTAGTTTTGTCGTACTGCACTCTGGTCTTGTGCGGAAGTCTGCATACCAAGAGGCTGGACACAATAGTGTCCTGAATATTGCCTCTGGCTTCCTGCATTCCATTCCGCTCAACCAAATTCCCATCCACATGGGCATTGCCCTATCCGGTCATGACAAGAAGCAGCTGCTCTGGCACTCTCCCACAAGGAAAAGACAAAGGAAAACTACCGCCTCTACAAGGTCGTCTCCATGATTTCTCTGCACGCGTATCTGAAGAGGGGACAAAACCATAAAGTAGTAGAATCTTGTGGCTACCACTTTATAGTTCAATAGATTCTGCACACTTCATGATATGGAATTGATATATAGCTCAAAAGATGGGTCTCTCTGTGTGCTCTCTTTTGATACTATTTTTCATAGATATAACTATAGCCAAGTTACTGGAGCCAAAGTGGTGGGTACCTCAAAACCTGAGTGCCTGATTTCTCTGCAAAAATATCTCCAGATGGCCAAGTAGAGAACTGAAGTGGCTAGAGGAAGCCCTACTGCATGCAACGACTTTTTTCATTAGGCACTAAAACTTAAATGCGTGGTCAAGCGTGCGGTTGGAAAATGAATTTTGTTAAAATTCATATTTATGTGGAGAAATCAGGCACTCGGTTTTTGAGATACCAACACTTTAGCTCCAGTAGCTTGGGTATAGTTATAGCTATCATTATTAGCTATTATTATTAGTACTAGTTATTATTATAGACATTGGTGATGAAGAGCCAACAAGTGAAGGAATTGCTCGTGAGGGAGGTGCTGTACGTCCATTTTTAAACCTAAGGATCAGCACTTCAATCTAAACAGGACTGGAGCTACCTGTTTTTACTCACTGGGTCTCGACTCTGACAGAGTATAAAACTACACCCATCATTATCTGTTGAAGGACAGATCATGAACCACATGCATTGCATTTCTTGTGAAGTGCATCGTGCACACATGAGTGTGGATGTGCTGTTGTTTTAAGTGGTTGAAACCAAAAACTATCAATAGAAAATCTACAGATCATTTGATGATGTCAGCTGAAATAACCTACAAACTTACATTGTTGCTGTGGTCATCTCAAACCATATGACAACATGCAATAATTATACTATCAGGTCAATCAAGACAAAATACTGCAGTACATGGCTGGGAGTAGGACTACACATAGTCAGCCATACAAACAGTAGCTTTATGCCTAAGTATGTTTGAGGTAATAACCAAAGCATTATTCACGTTTCTGGAAGAATATAATTATGATTCAAAGAGACCTATCCATAGGCTATTCTTTATGGTTGGTATATATATATCTCGGGATCAATGTTTCTTCAATATGGCCCGGAGACAACAAGCCATCCAAAAACAAGATAGACAGCTGCTCCATTAATATGAATTTTCCACGTACAGACCACATGCTACTGCATGTGATATGCGTACATAAAAATTACTCCTCATATATTAATTATGTCACCTGTACGGTATTAAGGAACCACATACTTGAATATATACCATTTCTTAAAAGCCATTTCACTCTAATAATACCTGCGCTTACATGTCCTGTCCATGCTCTGTCATCTTGACTGGCTGGCCAGCACCCACCCCATGCTCAAACACAAACCCCTCCACACTTACATAAACAGCTTCCCAGCAAAAGAAATTCGCCTGTCGCTTAATACATTTTCGGCATTTTATTAATACCTTTAAAATCCATAGATGTATAGAATGCAGGAACTTGTAGACTCCTTTTTTCTGCTCGACTCCTATATATAACTGGAAAATTATCATTCAATTATGGGTGTGGCTTACGACATTATTATCCGGGCATGGTCTTGCTGCTATAATTATCGTGTTTGTATATGGGACTTCTGAGTAGTGTCCATTTGTCCGGAAAGAGGTCGACCCCTTCTCGGAGATAGTGATGCATGCTAAAATCAATTGATGCTTAAATACTTCTGATATAGTAGAACAGTACAGCATTATCAATCGACACTTCAAATTCAAAGGGATACCAGATTAAACGTTCTGGGGAGAACAATGAATATGTTCACAATCTTTACCTATTTAAAACCAACCCGGTCTTGCTATAATTATTATTAATGATCAAAGCTATTATAGTGTTTGTATGAGATTTCCGAGTAGTGTCCATTTGTCCGGAAAGAGGTTGACCCCTTCTCGGAGATAGTGATGCATGCTAATGCTTATATACTAGTTCCACTGTAATTACAAGGGTAAACTTTTCTTCCTCCAATAAAACATGTTCGTTCTTGATGTCACGCATATTATAATAAAGCACACATATATATAATTTTTTTTGCTGATGAGAGGTGCGGATATTGTGAGCACAGATATATTAATTAAAAATTAGTATATAGGGTGATATAATTCCACATGAACAACCAACTATAGCTATATAAGTAAGGTGAAGATGCTGCTGCCATAATGCTCATCCACAGTTATATAGCAAGACCAAACACAGTCACAATGCAGTACATCGACTTGTTCTCCCATCGAATAGTGCAACTTCCTGCAGTAAGGCATATAATGGTGAGATTGCATAATGAGTGTGGCTGAATTATCAATTCAGACATGGCTTTTTATACTATGTGAGATTGCATTCAGAGATGGGCGTGGCTATATAGATGCTTTTTATAATGGTAAGATTGTATACAGGGATGGGAGTGGCTAAATTATCAATTCACACATGGCTTTTTATACAATGATGAGATTGCACACTGGGATGGGTGTGGCTAAATTATCAGCTTTTTATACAATGTGAGATTGCATACAGAGATGGTGTGGCTATATAGATGCTTTTTTATAATGGTAAGATTGTATACAGGAATGGGTGTGGCTAAATTATCAATTCACACATGGCTTTTATACAATGACGAGATTGCAGACTGAGATGGGCGTGGCTAAATTATCAATTCACACAGAGCTTTTAATATAATGGTGAGTTGCATACAGAGAGGGTGTGGCTAAATCACACATGGCTTTTCCGTATGTAAACACCAGAGTTGGTGAAGCAACAAGGGGAGAGAGGGAGGGAATAATTTCGTTCCCTTTTTAAAGAATAATTAACTGATATTTTGAACAACACAGAAACACAAAAACATTACTTTGAAAAATAGACAGTGTTGTGTTTGAGCGTTTAGTTAGTGTCAACCCAAGTAGATGTTGAGTCATTTTGAACTGTACAAAGTGAGTGTCTATCAATTACTCAGTTATTCACAGACTTTGTTCTAAGTTTACAGACTCCATCCATCTTTATTCTTTACTCAGTTTGTAATTGCAGAAGCATGTGCTGCCTTGAGCAGTTTATGCCTTTTGTGTGTACACAGTCAATGCTTCCTTCAGACTCTAAAGCAAAACGAGCAAGCACAAGGCAACAGTGCAGTACTAGTGCTGGTAGCAGTCAGTGTGGACTGAGCAAGCACAAGGCAACAGTGCGGTACTAGTAGTGGTAGTAGTCTAAGTGGACTGAGCAAGCACAAGGCAACAGTGCAGTACTAGTGGTGGTAGTAGCGAAGTGGACTGAGCAAGCACAAGGCAACAGTGCAGTTCTAGTAGTGGTAGTACAGTAGACCCTCACTAATCCGAATAGCCTGGGGATCTGAGTAGTTCGGATTAGTGAAATTTATGAATATCATTATATTGAACTCTGAATTTGTATATTTTTTGCAGGTGTGGGTTGAATACAGGTGTGGGTTGAATACTAGGTGGTGGGAGTACAAGTTATTTTTAATCATTATGATCCCTTCCCATCCTCATTCTTTTAGCAGATCTCCGGAATCCCATCTCAGTCTTCTTCCTTTTGCATCCTCACAACTCACTGCCCTTCTTCTTTATGTCTGAGATAGTTGAGACTCCAACTCAGATAGTAACTTGTAGCTTTTCTTCCCGAGCTGGTCCAGGATCTCGACCTTCTCCTCCATGGTAAGGCTCTTGTATGCTCTTTTTTTCTCCGTAATCACTGCAGCTGCATCGTGACAGGCTCGTAGTAGGTTCGAAGTTCAATAATGGCACGCATTTTGAACCGTTTTTTTTTTTTTTTTTGCTACCCAGTTCGGATTAGCGAGGTTTCGGATTAACGGCGTCCGGATTAGCGAGGGTCTACTGTAGTCTGTGGACTGAGCAAGCACAAGGCAACAGTCCATTACTGGTGGTGGCAGTAGTCAGAGTGGATTGTACTATCGTCCAGCGAAATGAGACATTGTATGATCATGAAATAAGCTCATCACACCGAGTGTCAGGACTGGGCCAGATAGGAGTGATGTCACAGGATGATATCATCCAAAGACAGAACTATGCAGAAGCCTGCACAACAATCACTACCTAAATTACACTCTCACTCTAATTTGGAAATGGTCAGTTCTTAGAAACCTAAATTGACACTTTACTTCATTAGTATCTAAGTGCTTATTGTATCTGTGTAGCTAGAGCTTAGTTCATTGGTTAAAGATAGAATGATACAATGTGTAAACATGTGTTGGCCACAAACAACGAGTGCAGCCTACTTAAGGGAACACTTTAGTAGTGCGTGGCCAGTCTTCACTTTTAAGAAAGATAACTCAACACTGACTTATCTCTTGAAGCAGAGCTTGCCTCTGTCTAGAGTAAAGGGGTGACTCTGGTGGCAGGGGCAATTAAGGCACCACAGCCCATCCAACCCTCACATTTGGTGGCAGCAGTCTGCGGATCTACACTCACTGAAGCTAATATGCCACTAAATTATCATTCGCAAGATGAACAGATGTGGAGATGGTAGAGAGCATCCTGCTATAAGGTCTCGCACCACACTCGGAGATTCAATAGCCCTACTTAGTATCTCCACGAGAGAGATATACAGTAAAGGTTGGCTCTTACAAGAGCAACTAAACAATGCCAAGCTTGAAATGATGGCCAAAGAAGAGAAAGCCTTGAATTAGAAGACAGGTGGTTGCAGCTGGAAGAGATACACCATGAAGAGGACTACCAATGGAGAAAGGTCGAGGAGGACCATTGGGAGAACCTCCTAGCCAGCAAACAAAAACAGTCGGAGAGAAGCCAGTGGCAGAAAATGGCAGAGAAGCTCCCTACGTGGACTGATTCTGACCACCTAGCTGCCTACTTGCGACGTTTTGAAGATGTTATGGAGGATGCAGGAATAGGCGGGAAGGAGTGGCCAGCCAGACTAGTAGCCAAGCTATCAGCAAAGGAGCTAGTTTGCTATACCACGTCAGTGCCCAGGAAGGCAGCAAGGATATACTCCAAACTCAGGGAGGAGCTCTTGAAGGCATTGGGAATATCCATGGGAAAATCCCAGAAAGAATTCTGGACATAAAGGAAGAAGTTCTCAGACGCCTGGCTGGAAACTGCAAGATCCTTGGAGTACATGATGAATCGTATGATAGAAGGGTGTACCACCACGAGGTAGCACCTTTAAATTTCTATCCCCAGACGACGCTGAATTCATCAGATTGAAGATGCCAACATCCTTTTTGGAGGCAGCCAACTTCACAGAGGACCGCAAGCTGCCAGAAAGGAACGATACCAGCACAAGTCTGGACACAGCAGGATAGGGGGTGCCCTGAGAAAACAGAAGATAAGGACAAGAGCCCAAATCCAGCTCAACAACTCACCAAGTAAAGCACCATGGGCTCCAACCTGCCACAAGTGCGGGGGGAAATGGCTCAAGAATCATGCAGAGCTACCGTCAACATCATCAATGCTGTTCCAGACATCACCATCAACGGAATGGTTGGTGAGCTCAAGGGTGATATGATAGTGGATACAGGTGCCAGTATTACAGTGGTAGGCAATAAGTTTGTGCAACCTCACCAATTGACAGGGCAGAAGATGTACGTAGAGGGGGTTGACGGGAAGTTACAGAAGTCCCCTAGCAAAGGTTTGGTTGGAGATGGGTGAATATAGTATGGAGAAGCTAGTCTTAGTTGCGTCAGATTGTCCAAATAGAATTCTTCTGGGTAGGGATCTGCAGCTGACAGACATCTCATTCAACTAGCTAAGGAGCATAAGAAAGCTCGCAGCATATTATTGGCCAGGGCTCAGCAGAAGCATGAGGAACAACCTGATTTAGAGGATACCTTAGCAGACCAGAAGTCTGAGGCCTCACCCACTCCTCCCACAGAATGTCTTTGACTTTGACGAAGATTTGTTTGCCACTGATTCAGGTTGTGTCATCCTGGTGCAGACCACACCTGATGGCACAGGCCAAACCCTGCCCATACCCAGCCTAGAGGCTGATAAGGCTGACTGCGCATTACTGCAGCAACAGCAGGCAGATGATCCCACTTTAGCTAACATCTGTACACTAGCCAATCACAATCACAAGGGGTATTATTGGGGAAATGGTGTTCTACGTCAAGCTGAGATGGAGGAGTCTGGATTATTATCAGATAGAATTGTTGTACCCACACCTAGGAGGAAAGAAATCCTCAAGATGGCACATAGTAATCGCCTTAGTGGCCATTTCTCTGTCAAGCATACCACTAAAGTCATACAAAATATTCACCTGGCCAGGTATGACTAAAGATATTCAGCACTGGTGCATGTCCTGCCCAGATAGCCAAAGAGCAACCAAGGCTGACCCTATTAGAGCTCCGTTGCAACCACCCTGTCATTACCACACCATTCACTATGATGGCATTTGACCTCGTCAGGCCATTACTTAGGACAGCTAGACGTAACAGATATTTGCTAACTTGTCTCTGCCTTAGTTTGAAGTGTACCCGGACGCGATCCCTCTCAAGAATGTCGATGCAGCTACAGTCGCCGAGGTTATGATGGACATATTTTCTCGCACTGGTCTACCCGCTGAACTCACGGACCAGGGTCTGTAATTATAAGCAAGCTAATGAAGCAGGTCTGCAAACTTTGCTCAATCTCTCAACTACAAACCTAACCCTACCATCCTCAAACAGATGGTGCCTTAGAGCGGTGGCACAGCTCCCTGAAGCATATGTTTAAGAAGTGTCAGGAAGGGAAATCTGAATGGAATCTTATCCTCAAATATTTTTTATTCGCTTACAGGAATTCTCCACATACCAACACCGGGTTCTCACTGTTTGAGATCCTATATGGCAGATCACTGAGAAATCCCCTGGAGATTGTACATGAAGGCTGGTCTGATGGTCAGCTTTCTACATGCAGTCTAGTACGTGAACGACCCTGCCGATCACCTTACCACTTCCAGGGAGTTCTGCCAATGAGAAGAGCAGGCCAAGTGTGCAATGAAGACCCAGTATGACGGAAAATCACGAGCCAGAACCTTCAGGAAGGGGAGATAGTGTTGTCTAGGATACCGGAACTAAAGGGAAAGCTAGAAGACACTTGGGAAGGACCTTACAAGGTTATCAGAATCATTTCTGCAGTTACACTGGAAATCGCCATTCCGGAAAAATGCAGACTCAAGCAAGTAGTACATGTTAACCAGGTCAAACCCTGGATTACTTCCGAGGCGATCGTCCTACAAGTGGCGGTCACCCAGGATAAGGAAGAAGACTCTTCCAAAACCCAGACCAACCTCAACCTACAGCAGTCCACACAGATCAAGGAGCTTCTGGACAAAAATTCTGATGTCGTCACCGAGACTCTTGGGAGAACAGAGATGGTATGCCTGAAAATTGACACTGGCTCAGAGGCACCAAAATGCGGCTATCCATACGGAGTCCCTCCCGCCTGGAGTGAGCAGCTACGGACAGAGATCATCTCGCTGGCATCCTGAAGTCATCATTTCACCTATGGTGCCCATCAGAAAGCCAGACAGCTCCGTGAGACTATGTCTCAATTTTAAGAAGGTGAACGCTATTACAACGCCGGACCCTTACCAAATGCCCCAGATTGATAACATCCTAGCACCACAAATTGGCAATGCCAAATTCCTTATGAAAATGGACCTGAATAAAGGCTTTCATTAGATCCTTCTCAACCCGGTTAATCAGCCAAATACTGCCTTTTGTATACCATTGTATGCCATGGGGGGAGTGGGAATATACTGTTATGCCTTTCGGACTAAGAATACTCCCGCTATCTTTCAGAGACTGATGCATATATAGTAGTTGCTGACATCCCTGCATTCGCAAATGCATATATCGATGATGTGGTCATTTTTAGCCACACTTGGGAGGAGCGCCTAGTTCATATTGCTGAGGTTCTAGCCAGAATTAGACAGCACAGTCTTACCATAAAACCTAGTAAGTGCGCCTGGGGAGCTTCCAAGATCACGTTTTTAGGTGACATAGCAGGTGAAGGGCATATCTCTGTACCTGAATGCCGAGTCCAGAACCTCAAGGACTTCAACTACCCAAATCTCAAACAGATCTAAGAGCCAGCATTGGGTACTACTGAAGACTCATACCCAACTACGCACCATTCGCATTTCCTCACGGAAGCAACGTGGAAGGCGGCGCCTGTCAATATTACTTGGTCAGATGCTATGTTGGATGAATTCCACTACTTGTGTCATGTTTTAGCTGATGCCTCTGCTTTAGTAGTCCCACAGGACGATGACTCCTTCATACTTCAGACCAATGCTTCTGGGAAGGGGATCTCAGGCATCCTGAGCATCCTCAGAGAGGGAAAGGAGCTTCTGACTGGATTCTTTTCCAGAAAACTCACCAAGGTGGAGAGAAATTATGCGGCCGCCGAGCTGGAAGGGCTGGCCGTGATGGACTCCATTCTCCACTTCGAAATCTACCTGACTGGACAGCATTTCACAGTACAAACAGATCATCGAGCCCTAGCCTTCCTCAACACGGCGAAACATCTCTACCCAAGGCTTACCCGGTGGCGTCTGAAGTAGCAGCACTCCTCGTTTAACATCCGCTACCAGCCTGGAAAGGCCAATGCCAATGCAGATGCCATGTCAAGACAAGCGTGGTCGGACGACGTCAAAGGTCTCATCAGGCTCAGGAGGGCGAGATATCAGGACTAGGCCAGACAGGAGTGATGTCACAGGATGACATCATCTAAAGACAGAGGCAGAAGCCTGCAGAACAATCACTACCTAATTACACTCACACTCTAATTTGGAAATGGTTCCTTCTTAGAAAACTTAATTGACATTTTACTTCATTAGTATCTAAGTACTTATTGTATCTGTACAGCTAGAGCTTAGTTCATTAGTTAAAGATAGAATGGTCCAATGTGTAAACATGTGTTGGCCACAAACAACGAGTGCAGCCTACACTTCAGTAGTGTGTGGCCAGTCTCTTCACTTACTCTAACTTTAACCATCCAACTTTCGCTTGCAGAGCTCTCTAAAAGAAACAAAAACAATAATCTTACCGTAATTTTAATTCCATAAAATAGCCACCGTCGTACTCTATTTATGTACCAAATATTGTGACCGTATTGTGACCGTATGTTCCCAGTAGTATGTTCCCAGTAACCTAGGAATTTTTTTCTCAAAAGACCAAAAAAATCCACACTTTTGACGGTAGCAGAATGGACCAAAGGCTAAAAGACTAGAAGCTCGAGTTACTGGCGACGATTTCGCCTTCTCCGAGGATTCTTCAAGTGAAGAAGGTGAAGGCGCATCCATGCATACCTAGGAGAGCGAAAATCCAGTCTTGCAGCCGTGGAATCGATCGCTACAGAGGTTCTATCGGCTGGACTGCTTCCTGATTGTAGTACTGAGGCCGATATTGACAATTAGCTCTCTGACAATGAAGGAAGTGACAGAGAAGTCAGCTCAGGCTTGTGAAGGTTGATAGCTATAGATTTAGGATTGCTAGTGTCCAAAGAACTAGATTTTTTTTTACACGGGTAACATGTGGGAATAATAATAATTTCCTTGGTACTTCCCAGACATAAATTTTATACTGTGAATATCTATCCATATGTGTGACAGATTTAATGATGGACACAAGCCAACCTTCTGTTCTGCTTCCTCCATCTCCAATAACTGCTCTCTCTCCTCCAGTGAGACAACCATCACCTGTAGCTTGCATTCACCAGCTACTCACATTCTGTCACACACTCCTCCAGTGATAAGCAAGATCTTTGCGAATATCTTGCCGTCATCGTGCACCTAAAATTACTTTTTTGCCAGGTAGCACACCAATTAGACCACTCGCATGTGGTAGACAACGAGGTGAACATCGTGGTGGCCGATCAGTATCGAGAGGACCAATGATCTCTCCTTGTTGTTCTGATTCTACTGCCTCTGCTAGCTCTGTCCCTTCCACATCTGCTGTCCCTTCCACATCTGCTGTCCCTTCCACATCTGCTGTGCCTTCCACATCTGCTGTGCCTTCCACATCTGCTGTCCCTTCCACATCTGCTGTACCTTCCACATCTGCTGTCCCTTCCACATCTGCTGTGCCTTCCACATCTGCTGTCCCTTCCACATCTGCTGTCCCTTCCACATCTGCTGTCCCTTCCACATCTGCTGTCCCTTCCACATCTGCTGTCCCTTCCACATCTGCTGTACCTTCCACATCTGCTGTGCCTTCCACATCTGCTGTGTCCCTTCCATATCTGCTGTACCTTCCACATCTGCTGTGCCTTCCACGTCTGCTGTCCCTTCCACATCTGCTGTGCCTTCCACATCTGCTGTCCCTTCCACATGTGCTGTTCCTCTTGGAACTTCTATTGGTTCTTTGGCTACTCCAGTAGGAGTTTGGAAAAAGCAAGAACCCTCGTATAGCAGCTACACCTACTCTATTACTCCCGGCCCAACATCGTGTGAGGTAACATCCAGTTCTTCAGCATGCGAACTTTTCTGTCGCTTTTTTTTATGAGGATGTGTGGCAGTTACTTGTAACAGAAACAAACCGTTAGGCTGCACAAAATCAACGTTTGACTCCACGACCTCGCCAGTGGAAAGATGTATGTATTGAGGAGATGAAGGTCTTTCTTGGAATGCTCATCTACACATGGGCATTCTGAGTTACCTCGGTTAGAGATGTACTGGTGTTCACAGGGCATACATCTGGAGACACCTGGCATCTCCAGTATCATGACACTGACAAGGTTTAGTCAGATATTCAGATTTTTACATCTGTGTGACAGTCAGGCAGCCGCTGTACCTACTCAACCTGGACATGATCACCTTTTTAGGGTGAGACGATTGCTAGACCTAGTTGTAAGTAAGTTCCAGACTGAGTACAACTTACATCAGCAAGTAGCGATCGATGAGGCAATGATCCCTTTCAAAGGTCGACTTGCCTTCAAGCAATATATGATGGAGAAGCCAACCAAGTGGGGGGTCAGGTCTGTTCTGGGGCTGATTCTACTAATGGGTATGTGTTCAAGTTCCAGATTTATACTGGAAAGGGCTTGGGTCCCACTGTTTCTACCTCAAATAATAACAGTTATTGGTCTCTGTACTAGAGTAGTATTAGAGTTGATGGAGGGGTTAGAATTCGGTGGCCATCAGGTATTCATTGACAACTTTTATTCCAGCTCAATCCTCTTTTTGATGCTTTCAACCGTCGAATGGCTTCTTGTGGGACTATGAGGCCTAACAGACGTACTTTTCCCAAAGAGCTTGTCACCAAGGCTTCCACAAGCAACAGAGGCTTCTATGATTACCAAGCCAATGACTAACTTTTGGCGTCGGTCTGGATTGACAAGAGGTGTATCTATTTCCTGTCTTCCTTCCACCCAGCAGAACCACCTGCAAGCGTGAAAAGGAAGAAGATTGATGGCAGCCAGGAAGATGTTGCTTGTCCTCCATGTTTAGTGGCCTATCAAGCTTTCATGTGAGGGGTGGACTGAGGTTACCAGTGGGAGCACTACTACAACATTGGCAGGCGGAGTAGGAAGTGGTGGAAGAGGGTTTTTGCCTACATTGTGTGGAGTGTTGCCCCCTGAACAGTTTATGTTTTGGACTCACATGTTCACCCATTGGAGCATGCTATACATGGGAGGAAAAAGCGAAAAATTTTTATGTTCTGCAAGGAAGTGGCCAATGAGCTAATAGGAAGCTTCTCCTCCAGACAGCGGCCTGGACGTCCACGCTCTGTGGATCACGATCATTTGGACAGGCTCAACAGAACCCTGAACCACACACTGTGTAGTGTGTTTGGCTATTGGGGAAAATGAACCACATCCCCAATCGTCACCAGAGCCACATACAGTGTGAACACTGTCTGGTAGCCCTCTGCATCAACAAGGAGCGCAACTGCTGGAAAACATACCATGGCTCTGCTGACTAGCGCCGCTAACTTTTTGTAGTTTGTATTTTTTGTGTTATTTTATGTTGTCTATTTGTTATCTATTTGTTGTCGTCCTGTTATGCGTTTATGTCTACACATTGTGTGTCCCACGTTGAAAGGACCATCATGTTGCTTTCAAAGCGCATGCATGGTCCGCACACAATGTGTAGTGTGACTGTGTTGTTTGTGTTTATGTGTGTCAGGCAATAGCCATACCTCCTTGTGGTATCTGATGGTAACGGGGAACATTAGTTCACTGGCTAAATGGCTGGCAGTTGTAATAAATAACTGTTTATTCAGTATCAGTATGAAAACAGCAGTAAACCAATATCGTAATTATATTACAAAAAAATACATTCGTATAATGCCGTGTTGTTTGTTTTGAGTGGAGATAACAAGAAATAACAAATAATGAGTACATATATTCATATTATCTATACAGTTGTGCATTCACATTGTGCCCTAAAGTAACGGTGTTCAAGTTTGTAATTGCATAATCATATTCATGATTTGTGGTTGGTTGCTGAGCAACATAGTTTTGACCACAATGTTTGTCAACACCTATGCTATCCCATTAACCATGGTTGCTATGGACTTTAGGGACTACTGATTTTTTATATGATACCTGGGTCCAATTTTGCATAAATGTCGTGTAAATCCGACTGTGGCCGACTGTGAAAGAGATAACTCAACACTGACCTAGAAGCAGAGCTTGCCTCTATATAGAACAAGGGGAGACTCTGGTGGCAGCACACCGTAAAGGTGATTAAGGCACCACAACCCATCCAACCCTCACACCGAGCAATAGTATTTTTCTAAAGTTCAACTGTGCTGTGTTGTTAGATAAAGGATTGTATACTTGGGAATGTTCGAACTAGCCGATGATGTCAATGTCGTGGAGACTGTTGGGGACTCTATTGGCCCAAAGAGAAGCATTTCCTCTCCATAATGCAACCAAGAGCCTTTGAAAAAGATTGATGAGTGAAGTATGAAGGGGGCTACGTGCCTAACCTCTGAGAGAAGACAATTTCAAGTTGATTATTGAGGTTATTGTAATGTCATTATGTCAAATGATAGTTTATTGAGTTTATTTAAGAGAAACTTGACTCTATTATTCACCAGCTGTTATCTAGTCATCTCAACAAAAAAAATTATGTCGTTCATTTGAAAATATTGCCTCCATTCCTGTGTCACATGCTGTCAGTGTACAAACATGTGCTGACCATCCAAGTTATGCATATACACCTACACACATACACAAACATGTGCTGACCATCCAAGTTATGCATATATACCTACACACATACACAAGCATGTGCTGACCATCCAAGTTATGCATATACACCTACACACATACACAAGCATGTGCTGACCATCCAAGTTATGCATATACACCTACACACATACACAAGCATGTGCTGACCATCCAAGTTATGCATATACACCTACACACATACACAAGCATGTGCTGACCATCCAAGTTATGCATATACACCTACACACATACACAAGCATGTGCTGACCATCCAAGTTATGCATATACACCTACACACATACACAAACATGTGCTGACCATCTAAGTTATGCATATACACCTACACACATACACAAGCATGTGCTGACCATCCAAGTTATGCATATACACCTACACACATACACAAGCATGTGCTGAGCATCCAAGTTATGCATATACACCTACACACATATACAAGCATGTGCTGACCATCCAAGTTATGCATATATACCTACACACATACACAAGCATGTGCTGACCATCCAAGTTATGCATATACACCTACACACATACACAAGCATGTGCTGACCATCCAAGTTATGCATATACATCTACACACATACACAAGCATGTGCTGACCATCCAAGTTATGCATATACTGTATACCTACACACATACACAAGCATGTGCTGACCATCCAAGTTATGCATATACACCTACACACATACACAAGCATGTGCTGACCATCCAAGTTATGCATATACACCTACACACATACACAAGCATGTGCTGACCATCCAAGTTATGCATATACACCTACACACATACACAAACATGTGCTGACCATCCAAGTTATGCATATACACCTACACACATACACAAGCATGTGCTGACCATCCAAGTTATGCATATACACCTACACACATACACAAGCATGTGCTGACCATCCAAGTTATGCATATACACCTACACACATACACAAGCATGTGCTGACCATCCAAGTTATGCATATACACCTACACACCTACACAAGCATGTGCTGACCATATAGCCAGTCCAAGTTATGCATAGAGTCCTAGACACATAACTAGATTGTCAGATTTTATGGCAGTTTAATGTTATGGCCACTTGTGGAGCTGCCAGATTCCCTGTGGAAATCTGCTTCCTGTCTGGGAGCCTCAACTTGTAAGTTCTGACGAGGCAAAAATAATTACATTTGAACAGAACCTCTTTATATTCATGTCAGCGGAATATCCTCGGGGGGTTAAAGATTTTCTGGTGTGACTGACAAAAGGATAAATTTGCAGGGGGAAGTATTTGTGATGGTGTAGCCTAGTTTGGAAACCTTGGCCTAGTCTGGAAACCACACCTTCCTCTATTGCTCTTTGTCGTAGTTGGACAAATATCCAGTATTGACACAACCTTTCCTAGGATATCCAAGGATATCCCGAGACTATTCCAGGATGTTCGTCATCCTAGAATATCTCTGCCTTAGCCCTAGAATACCCCTAGCCTTAGCCCTAGAAGAATACCCCTAGCCCTAGAATATCCATAGCCCTAGCCCTAGAATACCCCTAGCCTTAGCTCTAGAATACCACTAGCCTCAGCCCTAGAAGACACCTACGTAGCCTTAGCCCTAGAATAATCTGAACATAGCCCTGGAATACCCCTCGCCCTAGAATACCCCTAGCCTTAGCCTTTAATCCTAGCCATAGCCCTAGAATACTCCTAGCCTTAGCCCTAGAATATCCCTAGGCTTAGCCCTAGAATACTCCTAGCCTTAGCCCTAGAATACCCCTAGGCTTAGCCCTAGAATACTCCTAGCCTTAGCCGTAGAAAAAAAATAGCCCTGGAATATCCTTTGCTAGCCCAAGAATACCCTAGCCTTAGCCTTTAGTCTTAGCCCTAGAATATCCTAGCCTTAGCCCTAGAAACCCCTAGCCTTAGCTTATAGTCTTAGCCCTAGAATACCCCTAGACCTACTATGTAGAATACCCCTAGCCTTAGCCCTAGAATACTCGCCTTAGCCCTAGAATACCCCTAGGCTTAGCCCTAGAATACTCCTAGCCTTAGCCGTAGAAAAAAATAGCCCTGGAATATCCTTTGCCCTAGCTCTAGAATACCCCTAGCCTTAGTCTTTAGTCTTAGCCCTAGAATATCCTAGCCTTAGCCCTAGAATACCCCAAGCCTTAGCTTATAGTCTTAGCCCTAGAATAACCTAGCCTTAGCCCTAGAATACCCCTAGCCCTACACCTAGAATACCCATAGCCATAGCCACAGAATAGCCAACCCTATAATACCTCTAGTCCAGGATCCATGTTGATAAGCTAACCACTCTCACTAGGCAGGGTTTCTCATGCAGGGATGGGAGAAAAGAGGGTGGGGGGGGGGGGGTGGATGCCACTCTAGGATCCCCCTCCCCAGACCAAACAAGCACATTATTATTAGCACGCAGCATGTAATTCGCCTATTTGTTGTTGTTGTGCACATAAGCCTGACATCTGGAAGCAATAAAATCCTACTCAATTTGCAGCGACAGGCAGCCAAGCAGTTGCCTTTGAGAAATGGCCCAGGCAAGCTTGGATATACTGGTAAGAATTCACCACGATATATTTTATTATTATTTATTTATTTATTGAATTACACAAGGCTATGAACTCAGATTATCTCTACACTCCAGCCCTAAGCTTTCCAGCTTTCATTTTCTCATTAGCAAGGCCATAATACATGTACCTAGTGTTTAACTCAGACAAAAAAGTAACCATGCCTCTTGCTTTAACTCTTTGACAGTCAGCATGCGAATAATTATTGCATCTCCATGCTCTGTCAAAAATGTAGCTCAAGCAACTCTATAGCCCTCAGCACTATGTAAGTTTGCCATTAAAAAGGTTGAGCTATAAACAGAAAAGAAATTGCTAGCTAGCTAACAAGTTCAATGGTGCTTCTAAGCTTTAGCTACTTACCTTAGCGCAAAAGTGCCTTAGCGCAAAAGTGATAGTTTATCAATAGGATGGTCAGACAAAACAAGAAATCTAAGCTGCTAATTCCAAGTTTTTTCCTATAAATAGTATTGTAGGCGATGTAATGCTTATTGAGGTCACGCCCATCTTTATCAGCAAAATTTCTAATTAGTACTCAGATGGGTGTGGTGACTAACCAAGGGAGTGGTGACGAAGTTCTTGTTGTGTCTTCCTCTACGAAGCAGAGCCACCGGAAGGTAGGATGGTCTAGCTGTTTAGTGTCTAGACAGCTAACTGACTGACTTAAAAACTTGGTTATCAACTATTATTTCCTAAAAGAAGCCCAAGTTACTTTGTCGTTTGTGACAAATCATGGTCATAAGCTAGCTATTCGAGCTAATCCTCTAGGTGTCTGTCCTTCAACCTACATAATTATCTATATCAACACACCATTATTCCACATCGCCATATAGTCATTCAAAGTTTGTAATAGGTAATAGTATATTATGCCAGACCAATATTCCAGAGAATATCTGACAGCCTAAGCATTTCTACACTTCAAAAGCATGTCTATAGCCTTTAGTACTAAGTAAGTTTGTCATAGAAACAATTTAGCTATACAGAAAAGAAATTGCTAGCTAGGTAGTGACTAACAGAGAACAGATCAATGGTGCTTCTTGGCTATAGCTACTTGCCCTAGCATTGATGTGGTGTTTTTTTAAATCAGCGAATAGCTTGTAGGCAACTTAGGAGCATATTAGGATCACGCCCTTTCTTCTGTCAGCAAAATTTGTAACTAGTGCCTGGAAGTGAGTGGTAAGCAACACAATCTTCTTGTTGCACCTGCTCTTCCAAGAAGCAGAGCTATCACAGAAGGTAAGATGATCTAGTTGTTCAATGTTAGGTAGCCAACTAAAAGCTGGGCTGTGCACTGCCCAACAATTGCTTCTAGAAGCTAAGATTATGAGTCCTAAGTTACTTTGTTCTTCATGACAATTATGACCATGAGCTAGGTAGCTAGCTCTAATAGAATGCTAGTTGTTAGTTTTGCTAGAGCTAATGCAGCTAAAGTCATTATATCTAAATTATATCAACTGAGGGTTCATTGAGAGCAACAGTAGTTATGATGAACTGCTTTTATGATAATTTTCACCTTGTCTTCAAATGCAGGTGGATATGTTCTGAACAAGTAAACTCTGAAAAATCCAGTTCTTCAATGAATAATAAATGTTAATTTATACAAATAAATAACTTGTGAAATCGGGAACAAATCTAGAGGGTTGAATTGGAGTAGGTGAGTGTGAGGGCTGCGATGGTATGGGAGCTGAAAGCTGTTGAGGAGAGGTAGTTGGTTCTTTGGAAGGCCACAGAAGCTCCACTGCCACTGGGCTACTGGTAGCCAAATATCAAGTGAAACATCACTGCTCATGTGTTCCTCCACAAAAATGTCCTTGTCCAGATAGCCCTAGAAGTCACTGTCAAAGTGGTCACTTCGGGGTCTGTCCAAGTACGCAAGCAAAAAATCTGGGTAAGGTGGTAACAATTCTATGCCTATCACATAGTAAAAAGGTAAATGAAGAGGGGAAATTCCAGTTGCTTATAAAAAGAAGCTAAAATGCATAAATGCATTAAATAACGGCATTTAGCGCTCTCTCTCAAATGCGTTACTGACAGTCAAAGAGTTAAAAAGAAGTCAGGTGCACACGTACATCACGTTGTTTTAATTTTTAGCCATAAAGTGTCACTAACTAACGATACATTCATCCCTGTTATTAGAGGGACAACTAAGGGTAACAACTTCCAGTACAAGCTTGTGCAGCAGAACAACCCACCACAGCCAGTACAAGCTTTAGCAGGGCAACCCACCACAGCAGGGAGTACAAGCTTGTGCAGCAGGACAACCCACCACTGCAAGGAGTACAAGCTTATGCAGCAGGATAACCCACCACTGCAGGGAGTACAAGCTTGTGTAGCAGGACAACCCACCACTGCAAGTTTGTGAACCCACCACAGCCAGTACAAGCTTGTGCAGCAGGACAACCCACCATTGCAAGGAGTACAAGCTTGTGCAGCAGGACAACCCACCACTGCAAGGAGTACAAGCTTGTGCAGCAGAACAACCCACCACAGCCAGTACAATCTTGTGCAGCAGGACAACCCACTACTGCAGGGAGTGCAAGCTTGTGTAGCAGGACAACCCACCACTGCAGGGGGTGCAAGCTTGTGAACCCACCACAGCAAGTACAAGCTTGTGTAGCAGGACAACCCACCACTGCAGGGAGTACAAGCTTGTGTAGCAGGACAACCCACCACTGCAGGGAGTACAAGCTTGTGAACCCACCACAGCCAGCACAAGCTTGTGCAGCAGGACAACCCACCACTGCAGGGGGTGCAAGCTTGTGAACCCACCACAGCCAGCACAATGTGCAGCAGAACAACCCACCACTGCAGGGAGTACAGCAGTACAAGTTTGTGCAGCAGGACAGCCCACCCCAGCAGTACAAGTTTGTACAACGGGACAACCCACCCCTGCAGGGAGTAGAGCAGTATACACGTGGCCATTTAAAAAAGAAATATTCTGAATTTTAATTCTAATTTTTTTACCACAGAGACAAGGCACAGCTGGAGGTGACAGGATGTATGCAAGCAATCTGCGAGAGACCTGTACTCATGATATGCTTACCCAGCCAATCCACTTCAGCTCTAGACAAACTGCCCAGCCCCCCCACACACATAATGACAGCCTGATCTCCCTTGGAGTGTGTCTTACCATCTGTGGTGTTGTCCCAGTAGCAGGAACTCGCCGTGTGCAGACCAGCACCATTCTTCTGCATTATAACACTAGTCACTGTGAGAGGGGAAATGCAATGCACGCATGCACACTACGTCATACACAGAACAGAACTTCCATTAAGAGTTAAATTTAAGGGAGGGGGGGGGGGGGGGGGTCGCCCATTCAATTCATTTGGGGGTTGATGGGGGAAGAGGGCAAGCGGTTCTACAGAGCATTGACCTATATACAGACAGTTGCTCTTCGGAATTCTTTTTTCTTGCCAAGCTCTTTGCAGAGCAAGTGAGCCTGAAGGGATAAGGTTCTAATGTTCCATGTACTGTCTTCTTCCCTCACAGCCACGGCAAGTAAAGGCAGGAGTTGGTGGAGGGACTGTGGGATTTTTTGGACTCTTCATTAGCAATTCTATAGAGAATATCCCTGCATTCATTTTCAATACTGAGGGTTTAGGGGAGGACTTCAAACACATTGCCATTAACACAAAGTGAATGAACATGCTGCATACATCGTGGTTTATCTTCCTAAACTCCATCTACCACTTGGATGCAGCAGTGGAAATCAAAAGCATGAAAACCTTCTAGCTTCATCAACTGAAGCTAGTGGACTAGCTTTGAGGCAAATCTTGATTATATATTGAATACTGAAGCCTCCCTCAGACAGCGGATGAACTAGAGCATTATTGCAATCAGGTATAAAGATACGCGATAGTGGGGAATTGGACGCTGAAACAAGTAAAAAAAGCAGTGTGTAGCTCTGAGAACCAGGTCACAAAACATTACACTAGTCTTGTACTCATGAAGCAAAGCCAGTGGTTTTTCCTGGAACTTGTCAACCTTGACCCTCCTTGAAGCACTAGCTGTAGCATTGCTCATTTCATGAGAATGTCTCCCAGATTCAGGGAGGTCTAATAGAAAACCTTGACTCTCCCTGAAGCACTAGCTGTAGCATTGCTGCTTTCATGAGAATGTCTCATAGATTCAGGGAGGTCTGATAGAAAAACTTGACTCTCCTTGAAGCACTAGCTGAAGCTTTGCTGCTCCCATGAGAATGTCTCTTAGATTCAGGGAGGTCTGATAGAAAACCTTGACTCTCCTTGAGCACTAGCTGTAGCATTGCTGCTCCCATGAGAATGTCTCATAGATTCAGGGAGGTCTGATAGAAAAACTTGACTCTCCTTAAAAAGCACTAGCTGAAGCTTTGCTGCTCTCATGAGAATGTCTCCTAGATTCAGGGAGGTCTGATAGAAAACCTTGACTCTCCTTGAGCACTAGCTGTAGCATTGCTGCTCCCATGAGAATGTCTCCTAGATTCAGGGAGGTCTGATAGAAAAACTTGACTCTCCTTAAAAAGCACTAGCTGAAGCTTTGCTGCTCTCATGAGAATGTCTCCTAGATTCAGGGAGGTCTGATAGAAAACCTTGACTCTCCTTGAGCACTAGCTGTAGCATTGCTGCTCCCATGAGAATGTCTCCTAGATTCAGGGAGGTCTGATAGAAAACTGAGAACTGTGGCTTGAGCCCAAACTAAAAATTAAAAAAAGACGTTTTTGTCACTCATTCATACATGCAGACTTTCCTGCATCGCAAACCTATTTATGTGGGAGTAATATAAAACAAGCAGAAATCCAGCAATAACTGTACTCTCACCTATGTATTTATAAGGCTTGGACAACTTTGTGAGTTCCTTCAGGCATGCTTCAACGATACTGGAGGTCCATTGGTTCACTTTATTATTTTGGTAAGATGCAGAGCCAAGCACACTCTCAACTGCCTACACACATACATACCACATAAACACACACACACACACACACACACATAAACACACACACACATAAACACACACATGCACAACACAGACACAAGGTGATTAAAATTTGTCATTAATAAGTAAGCGTCAACACTCATTGTTAAGCAAGGCGTCAATTGCATCAGTCGGCAAGAAAATGGGCCGTCAATACATAGCAACTGTTTAATAGCAACTATTTAATTAACAAGCAATGCCCAAATGCTATAGGCTTGAACTCCGAGCCATGGATCTCTGGCTAGTCAGAAAGAGACACAAATTTGCCTAGAGGCTAACAGTGGACCAAACCACTGCTGGCTTTTTCTAGCTGGAAATAGAGCAGGTCTGACGCTTAAAGAATACAGGTCAGAACCAAGGCACTTTAACAAAAAGCAGGTGGATACCTGCTAACAACCAACTTTTACAAAATTCCGCTACTCTCGCAGATATGTAAATATGTTGGTCACATGACAACTATAATGACGAGAATCATTTTGCAATTTATGAAAAAGCTACTAATAGACTGTTGGACCAATCAGTAGACACGTGTTGTTGCCTGTGGCTATTATTACAATATGCCTGGTTGTGTTTCTGGTTGGGTGGCTGTCAGCAATGCTTACATCTTGAATGATCTGCTTTACTTCATCGATCACAAATGTGGCCTACAATGAAGAGAGACAACATGAAAGTTAAAAGACAATCTACAAGAAGTTCTCCAAACACCCCTCCCCTGCAAAGAGTCTGGATAGTCTGACATTGCCAACCCTTTTCCACAGAGAGACAAGGTATGTGACACTGACACTGCTTTTTATTCTGAGTGCACTTCAATCTTGATGTTACAATAACCTTCTCAATAATCAACTTCAATTTGTATTCTCTCGACGTTTCGACTAGATGCTCTAGCTCATATCCTGATGAAGGCTAGAGCATCTAGTCGAAACGTCGAGAGAATACAATTTGAAGTTGATTATTGAGAAGGTTATTGTAATGTTATTATGTCAACTGAGAGTTCATCGAGAATCTTGATGTATTCGTAAATCTTCACCAGACATACAACTCCATGGCCACAAATGTACCAAGTTTGGGTGAGATCAAACAATCACTGCATGGCAGTGTGCGACCCCCGACCCCTTTTCCCTCAATAATACAGTATAAAATAGGTAAAGGGTGAGCAGAATGATGCCGACACTTCCATAACACTTTGCGAGAACTTAGTTCAGCATACTTCTTATCCTGCTTAGGAGTGTGATCTATTCAACAATCTACAACTATAGGTGTAGAGGGAACAAGTCACAAAACAACATACCCAGAAATAACACCCCCACTGGTTCAGAGGTTTCATGTTTTTAAACGCCAGGTACTGTTCAGTAGTATATAAACCTGCTAGCTTCACTCTATCTTAGCTAGGTCATGAAATGCGTCTATCATTCTTACGTCATCTGATCTTAGAGAATCATCCATAGCTGACGTCCCTCCCTTCTTGGAACCTACGGGTCACGCATACAGGAAATATTTTTTCGTGCCTCGTTACTATGGCTCTCCGCTTCCTTACCCTAGAACCTAGGCGCCCGAACACGTCCCCCGGATATGCCCAACCCGAGGTCGTCAACTTCGAGTTGGTTCGATTGCGACGAGCTAGGTGGGACTCAAGACCTTCTACCCTCCGTTCAGAAATTTGTCTGCGTCGTCGCTTCGGAGTAGCTGTATGTCTTCGAAGCGTAGTTCTGGGAGCACTACTGAGAGACTGTTTGCCTGTACAAATTGTCATAAGAGATGCAAGTTTGAAGACCTTTCGGCTAGCCAGCAGCTGTGCAAGGTGTCGGCATCCGTGTACACAACTTATCTATGCTCCCACTCACCTCACGTATGGTGAAAGTATTGAATCCCAAGTTAAATATTTACTGTTTGTACATAGGCTAGAGTGAAGTAGAAAAACAAGGAACAGTGTACTGTCCCAGAGTAGTTGACACTTATTCACAAGGTGTCTTGCAAGGAGAAACTTTCACCAACTACTGGAATGATAAACAGCTAGGATCATGCCCTTCCCTAACCCCGCCCTAGGAGATATGTACCTAGGGGTTTGTGGTCTGAAGTCCTTTCTCAGACTAATTGTTTACTTCTCTCCCACTTACATTTAGCTCTGCAGGAAGCAGTTTCCGTCGGTGACATGCTGCTACTGTAAACTGGAATATCACCCCATCAAGTGCGTTAACATTACTTCCAGATTTTTTTGGTTTTTTTAACTTGATTATGCTTGTTGTTTATACAAATTTAGACCCACGGATAGCCCAAATATTCATGCATGCGAGCACTGTGCTAGAGACGTTAAGCAATATGGGAAGGTGAGTCCACCAAATGTCTCCATCGTGATCTGTCTCTTACTGTCTTCAAAACCTTGTTTGTAAATGTAGCCTTCCTCCTGCGCGGTGTGCACGCTGCAGTCTGCCTTCAATGGAAAGAAATGTACCAGGTAGATGTTGACGAGAATCCTGTGTGTATGCTTGCTTGCTTTGTTTGATTGCACGGTGTTATTCAAGTGTGTACAGCAAGTGAGTTATACAAGCATAGCAACAATAGACTGTGTGTGTTTATTGTGTGAAACACGTTAGCAACGAGTGTGGATTTGTTTTAGCAATGAGTGTGGATGCATTAGCAATGAGTGTGGATGCATTAGCAACGAGTGTGGATGCATTAGCAACGAGTGTGGATGCGTTAGCAATGAGTGTGGATGTGTTAGCAATGAGTGTGAATCCACTAGCAACGAGTGTGGATTCATTAGCAACGAGTGTGGATGTGTTAGCAACGAGTGTGGATGCATTAGCAACGAGTGTGGATGCATTAGCAACGAGTGTGGATGCATTAGCAACGAGTGTGGATGCATTAGCAACGAGTGTGGATGCGTTAGCAACGAGTGTGGATGCATTAGCAACGAGTGTGGATGCATTAGCAACGAGTGTGGATGTGTTAGCAACGAGTGTGGATGCATTAGCAACGAGTGTGGATGTGTTAGCAACGAGTGTGGATGTGTTAGCAATGAGTGTGGATGCGTTAGCAACGAGTGTGGATGCATTAGCAACGAGTGTGGATGCATTAGCAACGAGTGTGGATGTGTTAGCAACGAGTGTGGATGCATTAGCAACGAGTGGATGCATTAGCAACGAGTGTGGATGCATTAGTAACGAGTGTGGATGTGTTAGCAACGAGTGTGGATGTGTTAGCAACGAGTGTGGATGCATTAGTAACGAGTGTGGATGCATTAGCAACGAGTGTGGATGTGTTAGCAACGAGTGCGGATGCATTAGCAACGAGTGTGGATGCATTAGCAACGAGTGTAGATGCATTAGCAACGAGTGTGGATGTGTTAGCAATGAGTGTGGATGCATTAGCAACGAGTGTGGATGCATTAGCAACGAGTGTGGATGTGTTAGCAACGAGTGTGGATGCACTAGCAACGAGTGTGGATGCATTAGTAACGAGTGTGGATTCATTAGCAACGAGTGTGGATTCATTAGCAACGAGTGTGGATGCATTAGCAACGAGTGTGGATGCATTAGCAACGAGTGTGGATTCATTAGCAACGAGTGTGGATGCATTAGCAACGAGTGTGGATGTGTTAGCAATGAGTGTGGATGCATTAGCAACGAGTGTGGATGCATTAGCAACGAGTGTGGATGTGTTAGCAACGAGTGTGGATGCACTAGCAACGAGTGTGGATGCATTAGTAACGAGTGTGGATTCATTAGCAACGAGTGTGGATGCATTAGCAACGAGTGTGGATGCATTAGCAACGAGTGTGGATGCATTAGCAACGAGTGTGGATTCATTAGCAACGAGTGTGGATGCATTAGCAACGAGTGTGGATGCGTTAGCAACGAGTGTGGATGCATTAGTAACGAGTGTGGATGTGTTAGCAATGAGTGTGAATCCACTAGCAACGAGTGTGGATTCATTAGTAACGAGTGTGGATGTGTTAGCAACGAGTGTGGATGCATTAGCAACGAGTGTGGATGCATTAGCAACGAGTGTGGATTCATTAGCAACGAGTGTGGATGCATTAGCAATGAGTGTGGATGTGTTAGCAATGAGTGTGGATGCATTAGCAACGAGTGTGGATGCATTAGCAACGAGTGTGGATGTGTTAGCAACGAGTGTGGATGTGTTAGCAATGAGTGTGGATGTGTTAGCAATGAGTGTGGATGCGTTAGCAACGAGTGTGGATGCATTAGCAACGAGTGTGGATGCATTAGCAACGAGTGTGGATGCATTAGCAACGAGTGTGGATGCATTAGCAACGAGTGTGGATGCATTAGCAACGAGTGTGGATGCACTAGCAACGAGTGTGGATGCATTAGTAACGAGTGTGGATTCATTAGCAACGAGTGTGGATGCATTAGCAACGAGTGTGGATGCATTAGCAACGAGTGTGGATGCATTAGCAACGAGTGTGGATGCATTAGCAACGAGTGTGGATGCGTTAGCAACGAGTGTGGATGCATTAGCAACGAGTGTGGATGTGTTAGCAATGAGTGTGGATGCATTAGCAACGAGTGTGGATGTGTTAGCAACGAGTGTGGATGCATTAGCAACGAGTGTGGATGCATTAGCAACGAGTGTGGATGCATTAGCAACGAGTGGATGCATTAGCAACGAGTGTGGATGCATTAGCAACGAGTGTGGATGCATTAGCAACGAGTGTGGATGCATTAGCAACGAGTGTGGATGCATTAGCAACGAGTGTGGATGATTAGCAACAAGTGTGGATGCATTAGCAACGAGTGTGGATGTGTGGTGCTGTTTTCATTTTATTACGCCTTCGCTTTTTAATTTTGCCATATATGAAGATCAAAGTACCTAGGTACTAAATAGCAATAAAAGGCTGATTGATAGAGAAATTAAAGTGTGTATAGGTAGCTGAATTTTTTTTAACCCTTACCAGACGGGGACAAAATTTATTGTTGATAGGACGACGCTCGCAAAAAAAACAGATGCTGAGTGCACTATTTTACTTGCATGCATTTTTTTTTAAAGAAAAAAGTTAGTAGTCCTTCAGGGTCGAACTCAAATGCTGGATTTAACTATCATTGGTACTTCCATTGTTACTGGAACACAACCTGGATGAGTAGTATCTCGATCCTTTGGCTATTGTGCTTCTTGTTGAATTAGCTATTCTAGCATTTCGTTCAAACTTGTCACCTATTTTATTTCGATTTTGGATAAGCTTGCTGGAAAGACTTCAAAGTATGTTTAGGGAACTGCCTAGTATGTAGCTAACTACTTGCCGAGTTTTAGTTCATAACTAAAGATGCCTCAATAGTAGCGCCTGTGTTGACTCGTGTTTTTTTTCAGATCGCGATGTGTCTGCCACGGAAGCTGTTAAATATGGTTGACTTCATGGGCATCTGAGCTTAGATATGAGAGTATATAAGCTTACTTCAGGTAAGAAGCTAATAGCCAGCTATTATCTTAGTAGCTAGCTATTTTCTGATTTATACCTAGTAGCTAAGCCCGTTTCTCGAGCTAGCTAGCTATATTGTTCGTCTCCCGAGAAACCAGAGCTAATTATAAAGTGAGTCTACAAAAACTAATATTCACTTTCTTCAAGTTAAGATACACTTGCCCATCATGGGGATATAGAAAATAGATCCTAAACTTCATGGGCAAGAGAGAAACTGGCAGCTCTGAATGCTTTGAATGTTATGATAATTTCTATAATACAACATTCAAAGCCATGTGTCTTTTTCACTTCTCATTGTTGCTTGGTGAGTGTTGCTTGGTGAGCTTGTCATGTAGGTAAATTGGACCCATAACATCTGTGCATTGTACAGATAGTGTATATACCTATCATATCTGTTATACCTTTCTTTCTTGTTCATACTAGACATACAAATGTTCACTTGAAGCTAAGGCAGTATTAATATTATGTCACATCGCATCACCTCGCTTCAAGCAGTTCACAATATCTGACCGCTTCACTTCTCCAATCACGAAACTCCACCCATTAATTAATGCGCTCTCGATCTCTAAATGACTTGCCAAATAGAGCCATATACTAGGAAAGTTCCTCACCAACCTTTCCACGTTCATCTCTTCCTTGGAGAAACTTGTTTTCTTTCTTTTTTAAACACAAATAAAGCACACCGACACGTGTCGACCAACAGTTGCAACCGGAACTATAATAGAAATCGAGTCAATTCAAACGCCGTGACTTCATGTTCACGATATCAATAAACTGTCGTGTGGGTGCTTGTGCTAGCAACATATTGTTAACCAGATTTTACACCTCCATTCTCTGCTTAACCCTCTCTCTCCCAGTCAGTTCAACTTCCAATAGCTCCAAGTTCTGTGCAACACCATCTGAACTCCACTTCTATTGTATGCTGATATCCACAAATATAATACATGTATATATATATATCCATCAAAATTGTGCTCTCTCTCTCAGTATCTATCCAAGACATGATCCACAATATTTAATGTACACTGCATGTTTTCCTGTAATAATTTAGAAATAGCTGCGTACTGGAGCTGGTAACTGAACCTTTTGGGAGCCAGGTCTCCCACAACGAAGGGCGGGAGACAGACATATTGATCAGTAGTTATGGTGCGTGGTGAGGGAGCAGTCATAATGAAGAAACCCATCATGATTTCTTGATGCTCGTCCTAACGATTACTAACGTGCAAGTCACGTAACTGTGACGTTCGTCTTACACACTTAATCATGTCACGGATTTGTGACGCTCGTCCAGTATGGAATATAAAAAAGATCTATTAAAAAAGCAGGCCTCTAAAAGATATTAAAGTTTGAAGAATTTTGCTTTGCAGTTGTTAGAGCACGAGAATTTATTGGAGCAGACGTGGTTGTCCTCGTCTGCAACTGGAGGAAGTGTTCTTGACATATGAACAAGTTCATTGTTTGGGAATTCCATAACTCTGCTAGCTGCTGCTTGGATAGCCAGGTGATCTTGTCTCCATAACTCTGTAGCTGCTGCTTGGATAGCCAGGTGATCTTGTCTCCATAACTCTGTAGTGGATGGCCAGGTGATCTTGTCTCCATAACTCTGCTAGCTGCTGCTTGCATTGCTAGGTGATCTTGTCTCCATAACTCTGTAGTGGATGGCCAGGTGATCTTGTCTCCATAACTCTGCTAGCTGCTGCTTGGATTGCTAGGTGATCTTGTCTCCATAACTCTGTAGTGGATGGCTAGGTGATCTTGTCTCCATAACTCTGCTAGCTGCTGCTTGTATGGCTAGATGCTCTTGTCTCCATAACTCTGCTAGCTGCTGCTTGGATGGCTAGGTGCTCTTGTCTCCATAACTCTGCTAGCTGCTGCTTGGATGGCTAGTGCTAGCTCCATAACTCTGCTAGCTGCTGCTTGTATGGCTAGGTGATCCTGTCTCCATAACTCTGCTAGCTGCTGCTTGGATGGCTAGGTGCTCTTGTCTCCATAACTCTGCTAGCTGCTGCTTGGATGGCTAGGTGCTCTTGTCTCCATAACTCTGCTAGCTGCTTCTTGGATAGCTAGTGCTCCTAACTCCATAACTCGGCTAGCTGCTGATTGTGTGTCTGGCTACACATTTGACTCCATTGTGACTATGAGGGGTAACAAAATATCCTAGCAACCAATCATTGTTGGCGCATGCTCATAGAGTTTAGCATAACTTCATGCAATAAAAAAATTACCTATAATATATCCGCTCAAAAACTGTCCTTGATGGTCTTGCAAACTTCAAATCCTTTATAATACCAGGTGTCCAGCTGTTAATGGCACTCTCTGGCGTGTAGTTGCACCCTCTGGTGTGTTAATGGCACCCTCTGGTGTGTTGATAGCACCATCTGGTGTGTTAATGGAACCCTCTGGTGTGTAATGCTTGGTGTTTCACAATGCAACACTTCATTCTTTGTCTTTTGCCGAAGGTGTTTGCACTCGGAGAAGAAGTATGGTCCACCCTCTGTTTGTGAGCACTGCCGTACTAGATGTGCCTTCCCCAAGCCGGCTGACATCAAGAGAAAGGTCACTGAGTGCTACTGAGTGGCTGATGTTTGATATCTGCTTGTCCACCTATGTACTTCAACCTGCCTCAACCCAGTGTGATGTTGGTCCAGTGTGTGTCCATAGAGCTATTGTCAACCTACTTCAACCTGCCTCAACCCAGTGTGATGTTGGTCCAGTGTGTATCCATAGAGCTATTGTCAACCCACTTCAACCTGCCTCAACCCAGTGTGATGTTGGTCCAGTGTGTGTCCATAGAGCTATTGTCAACCTATTTCAACCTGCCTCAACCCAGTGTGATGTTGGTCCAGTGTGTGTCCATAGAGCTCTTGTCAACCTACTTCAACCTGCCTCAACCCAGTGTGATGTTGGTCCAGTGTGTGTCCATAGAGCTATTGTCAACCTATTTCAACCTGCCTCAACCCAGTGTGATGTTGGTCCAGTGTGTGTCCATAGAGCTCTTGTCAACCTACATGTACTTCAACCTGCCTCAACCCAGTGTGATGTTGGTCCAGTGTGTGTCCATAGAGCTCTTGTCAACCTACTTCAACCTGCCTCAACCCAGTGTGATGTTGGTCCAGTGTGTGTCCATAGAGCTCTTGTCAACCTACTTCAACCTGCCTCAACCCAGTGTGATGTTGGTCCAGTGTGTGTCCATAGAGCTCTTGTCAACCTACTTCAACCTGCCTCAACCCAGTGTGATGTTGGTCCAGTGTGTGTCCATAGAGCTATTGTCAACCTATTTCAACCTGCCTCAACCCAGTGTGATGTTGGTCCACTGTGTGTCCATAGAGCTCTTGTCAACCTACATGTACTTCAACCTGCCTCAACCCAGTGTGATGTACAGGTCCAGTGTGTGTCCATAGAGCTCTTGTCAACCTACTTCAACCTGCCTCCACCCAGTGTGGTGTTGGTCCAGTGTGTGTCCATAGAGCTCTTGTCAACCTACTTCAACCTGCCTCAACCCAGTGTGATGTTGGTCCAGTGTGTGTCCATAGAGCTCTTGTCAACCTACTTCAACCTGCCTCAACCCAGTGTGATGTTGGTCCAGTGTGTGTCTCCTACAAGTAAGTGACCTCTGGGGTCACCATTCGGGTTATCACCACATGCTTGAGAGAGTCATTGTTACTAGTAATGTGCTAATATGCCTCATAATCCAATTGCCCAACTGCACCGAGACTCGTTCACGATACTCTTGCGGCTGCTTCCCACAGCCCTATAAATAGTGTGTTTGAGTTAGTGTATGGAGAAGAATGAATCATGTATAATCATGCATAATCAATCTCAAGCATGCGAGTATTTCATAAAAGCATATTCTGGTCAATAGCCATCTCTAGTGTGGTGTCGAACTGGTGGCTACCATAGGTATGTACAGTTCCAAGGCATTGTTAACATTTTTTTAATTTTTATGAAGATAATTACAATTTAATCCACCTGCTCTATTGTCATAAAATAGTCTTAAAACTTGACTTCCGGTGCGACAGTGTGGGTGAGGAAGATGAAGATAAATGTTATGATAGCAACTGCCACCACAGAGTTCTCTACGAAGGCTTTGTTGGTGTTTCTGGAAGTTCTCTTGCAGAGGCATCCATGCTTACCTGGAACCGCTCTGAATCCCTTTGCTCTTGAGAAAGGAGGTGCTCCTGAAATGGATTTCTTTGATGTAAGTTTCATTGTGGACTTAGTGATGTAGCTATGTGTAGCTTTTGTTTGCTTACCTCAATGGAGCTGATTCTTAGACCACATCCTAACGAGTTTGAAAAGCTGATTTGAGGAGGAAAGTTGTAGTTACATGGCGGCAATATAAAACCACAAATAATAATGTTGGTGGTCGATCGACTAAGGTGGAGAACTCGAGGTCGAATAGAAAAAGGTCAAATAGAAAAAGGGTGTGTCTCTACTGCAGAGGTCCATAACCAACGCATGCTTCATAGTTGACAAGATGGCTCATCCAGGGCTGGTAGGAACCATTCCTCATCCTGGGCTGGTAGGAACCATTCCTCATCCTGGGCTGGTAGGAACCATTCCTCATCCTGGGCTGGTAGGAACCATTCCTCATCCTGGGCTGGTAGGAACCATTCCTCATCCTGGGCTGGTAGGAACCATTCCTCATCCTGGGCTGGTAGGAACCATTCCTCATCCTGGGCTGGTAGGAACCATTCCTCATCCTGGGCTGGTATGAACCATTCCTCATCCTGGGCTGGTAGGAACCATTCAACTCATCCTGGGCTGGTAGGAACCATTCCTCATCCTGGGTGGTACATGTAGGAACCATTCCTCATCCAGGGCTGGTAGGAACCATTCCTCATCCTGGGCTGGTAGGAACCATTCCTCATCCTGGGCTGGTAGGAACCATTCCTCATCCTGGGCTGGTAGGAACCATTCCTCATCCTGGGCTGGTAGGAACCATTCCTCATCCTGGGCTGGTAGGAACCATTCCTCATCCTGGGCTGGTAGGAACCATTCCTCATCCTGGGCTGGTATGAATCATTCCCTCATCCTGGGCTGGTATGAACCATTCCCTCATCCTGGGCTGGTAGGAACCATTCCTCATCCTGGGCTGGTATGAACCATTCCCTCATCCTGGGCTGGTAGGAACCATTCCTCATCCAGGGCTGGTATGAATCATTCCCTCATCCAGGGCTGGTAGGAACCATTCCTCATCCTGGGCTTGTAGGAACCACTCCTGCTCTCTTTTGGTGCTAAAATTGTATGTCTGGGCACAACCAGTTACATGCACCCAAAGTGGGGGCCCTGGATTGAGTGCTCTAGGAATTAAACACATGTATGTGTTCATCACAAACATTTGAAACTTCTTGAGTGGTTTCTTGTTGCTTTTGAATAACAGGGAGGTGCTAATGATCCGTGAAAGGAATTTTGATAGAAGGAGAGAGCATTCTCTGATGAATTATCTCATCATGTAGAGTGTGAGTCATGCACAGACTTGGCTGAGCTTCATGAACTCAATACATGCATTTGCATATACAGTGTTGGTGCATGATGCCTGTACACAATGCTACATATCTTGAGATATGTTTTTATAGGAGTTAAGAACTAAATGATGTCTGGCTACATGGACTTGACCTTTGTACCAAGTTTAAACCTTTTGGATGCATTTCATTCTTGAATAGTGAGGTCAACTCTGGAAATAAAATTCTACATAGAAAGTGCTTAATTTATACTGTAATGGGAGGTACTCTTTAGGGCTGAGAATTAAAATAATATGATGTGTTTTTGCTCCTTGCATTTATTGAGACGTAGCAGGAGTCAAGGATGCCTTCTTGATCGCTCAAGGGTTCTATCAGATAGGCACTGTTGACATGCTAGCTAGCTCAGCGACGGTTAGTAATGTTCAAACAGGATGTCGAGCGAAGTCGTGTGGCATTGTTTGGGTGGGGACCCAGGTATGTGAGAAAAGTTAAGTTCACACGTACAGGGAGGCTGTTTATTACTCCGTGTGATGTTATTTACGTGCGTACATACACCTGAGGCGAAAAGCTTTTCAAAAGAGTAAGGTTCTTACTTCAAACAAGGAATACTGTTGTTTATCTAGCTAGCTAGTGTTTGGGCAAGAGACTGTGGTCTCTTACTATTTTGCTATCCAGTATACACCTTGATCTTTAAAGCTATACAGCAGGCAATGGATTTCTCTTGGAGTTCTCTACCTCCATGCTACTTCCTCTAGTCATGGCTGCCTTCACCTAGAGCTGGATAAGTGGTACTCACTTTTTTTAGCCGTTCAGTTTTTTCATGTCAAAGCTGACGACAGTGGTGCTTGCATGCGTAAACTTTGCATGCTACTTCAGCAACTGTGAGTCAAGTAGGATTAGATGCAACCTTGCTAGCCAACAGCTCCAGGTGGATTTCACATGCCAGCTCTAGTGAATTTGTTTTTGTAATGGCCTCAAATTTGCACTCTTGGAGCAGATATCGGCCATTGTTGGGAACATGAACCTCTGCCTGCCTCTAGTGGCCCTGAGAGTAAAGAAGCCACACATGTTCTTCAGGTGCACAAGCATCTCCATTATACACTTAATGTATGTCGTGAGAAACTCTGAGATTAGAGGGTTTTCTTCCTGTGAGAAGCCTTTGACAGAGTTCTTGTTCCTCTTGAGTAATTATTGTATGTTGGAGAGGGTGTGGTCATGGGTTGGTTTTATATAGGTAAAGTTTGTGAACATATTCATTGTTCTCCCCAGAACATTTAAGCGCATTGGTCTGGTATCCCTTTGAATTTGAAGGTGTCGATTGATATGCTGTACTGTTCTACTATATGGTTCAAAGTTCATTTTTGTCAAACTGATGCAATAAAATTTCATTGTGGGTGTGGTTGGTGAAAATTTTCAGCAGTTCTAGCTGCACATTAGCTCGCAAGTGAGACTTGCCGAAGCGTAGAAGTCCAGACGAGGGTGTTCCTAGCAGAGCTTAAACAGGCAGAGGAAGGCTGGCATTGATAAATAATGGAAGTTGACCTTTCCCTGGATGTTAGAGGTGGAGGATGGGCAAGGTGTGGTGGCATGTTTGCTCTGCTGATAGGTATAGGCTTAGGAAAGTCGCCATCATCTGAGCAACATGGATTAACTTGCCTCGCACGACTCTAAAAGACAGAGCTTAGTGAAGCATGCGAAGAGCGAGTGCTACATCACGGTAGGCTGACTTGAGTTTAGGGTGATGGTGCAGTGCCTAGGAGCGATTGTAGCTTAGCCCTCACTTTCCAGAAAGAGTCTCCTTTTCTCTCTCTCTCTCTGTCTTGGTGTTTATTTCCAGAATCCTCATTGTAACAGTACACAACAGTTACTTCACCGACGAAGTATTTATAATCACTATTATAATATGAGTATTCAGGCTTCAATATAATTGTCGAGTATGTATGTCAGTCGTACTGCTTGTTGCATGATACTGTACTGATTCATAGCTCTTTTACATGCATCAATATTATGTCTAGTCCAGTGCACTTCCTGCAACCTGTAAACACAATAATGAATACAAGACCAAAAAACACAGACCATCATGGTTTATTAGCCCGCTACTCTACCGATGACATGCCAATATCCTTTACAAAAATCCCGGGGAGAACACTGATATTGTGTGTGACTAATCTTAAAAGCGAGATACGTAAGCTATTTTGGCCTATTTGTAATAGATATCATTGTGCATCCAAAAGGCACAAATACACCTGACTCTAGACTTGTGTCACTACATACACACATCTACATGTATGTATATATTATGTAGTATAATTATGTATAGTGCTCATAGTAGTAATAAACTAGGTAAACTCTGGTTGTTAAGCTTCTCGATATGTACATGTATGTAGCACACAAAACCACTGTCAGGTGGCCCTCTCTCTTGTCCTTACAAACCATGGTGTCCTTATGGTATCTTGCTCGGAAGTGCTGGTCTCAATGTCGTTGGGAAAAGCATCGGTTGTGCATAGTTGTATTAGCTTTAGTGCCTAGGTAACGCATTTCAACAAAATATTGAGGCAAGCATTTTCATTAAGTGTGCCCATGCCTGTATGTACGATTGTCCACAGTCTTCCATGGTTTGCTGATGAGCTTCTTGCTGCTCGTTTGCAGTGGACCTCTTGCCCTTTTCCCAGTCTTCTAGTAGTGCAGGTAACTCTCCTCCGCAGCCTATGAAGTTCCAAAAATACTTTCCAACGTACACACTAATGGTACACCTGGCTCATGAAGAATGCCAACACAGAGCTTGTTGCAATAATCATTCTCATCTTTAGCTAAGTGGAGGTTTTTGCCATAAAGGATATCTACTTGAATGGTTCTGTAGACAAACATGCTTTGAGGAGTAAGGTCAATTGCTAGCTCCTTGTTGGTTGCCTCTAGAGATTTGTTCGTAATCTCACTGGAGAGAGAGGGAGAGAGAGAGACTCCGTCTGGTTCGAGAGATTAACTCCTCCTTAGAGTGTCTTATGAGACTAGTTCCTCCATTATCCAATTATCCATCTATCTAGTGTAAAAAATATATTTGCAAATGTTTAATGTTTAGTCGGTGTGCATTATTTAGGAATAAAACTTATTGGCAGTTGAGTGCCTGTTTCTTTCATGTGGTTGCCAGAGGTGGGGCACAGTACAGTGTGTGTGTGTGTTGAGGCTAGAGGCAGGGCACACAAGAGCTTATTGTACAGAGTGTGTGTGCGTGTGTGTGTGTGTGTGTGTGTGTGTTGGGACTCGAGGCAGGGCACCAGGCAAGCACAGAGCTTATTGTACAGTGTGTGTGTGTGTGTGTGTGTGCGTGCAAGCGCAGAGCTTATAGTGTGTGTGTGTGTGTGTGTTGGGGCTCCAGGCAGGGCACCATGCAAGCAGAGCTTATAGTACAGTGTGTGTGTGTGTGTGTGTGTGTTGTGTGTAGGGCTCCAGGCAGGGCACCATGCAAGCAGAGCTTATACAGTGTGTGTGTGTGTGTGTGTGTGTTAGGGCTCGAGGCAGGGCACCATGCAAGCAGAGCTTATACAGTGTGTGTGTGTGTGTTAGGGCTCGAGGCAGGGCACCATGCAAGCAGAGCTTATACAGTGTGTGTGTGTGTGTGTGTGTTAGGGCTCGAGGCAGGGCACCATGCAAGCAGAGCTTATAGTACAGTGTGTGTGTATGTGTGTGTGGACATGTATGTAGGTGGATGGCAAGACTCTCTGTTTGTTGTGCACCATCAAATACAAGAAGGAGCAGTTCAATAAGAAGAAGATGCCCAAGGGTTCATCCTCCGTTACTTCCAGCAGCTCCAAGCGGCTGCACTATGGCTCAGACCACCTGCTCGAGCTGGACTATGGGTGAGAACTCTACTGCCAGCCGGTCTTGTGTCTTTCCCAGTCTTTAATACATGCCATATGTTTTGTGTCTTGCCTAGTCTTTAATGCATGCCATATGTCTTGTGTCTTGCCTAGTCTTTAATACATGCCATATGTCTTGTGTCTTGCCTAGTCTTTAATACATGCCATATGTCTTGTGTCTTACACCTAGTCTCTAATGCATGCCATATGTCTTGTGTCTTGCCTAGTCTTTAATACATGCCATATGTCTTGTGTCTTACACCTAGTCTCTAATGCATGCCATATGTCTTGTGTCTTGCCTAGTCTTTAATACATGCCATATGTCTTGTGTCTTTTCCAGTCTTTAATACATGCCATATGTCTTGTGTCTTGCCTAGTCTTTAATACATGCCATATGTCTTGTGTCTTACACCTAGTCTCTAATGCATGCCATATGTCTTGTGTCTTGCCTAGTCTTTAATACATGCCATATGTCTTGTGTCTTGCCTAGTCTTTAATACATGCCATATGTCTTGTGTCTTACACCTAGTCTCTAATGCATGCCATATGTCTTGTGTCTTGCCTAGTCTTTAATACATGCCATATGTCTTGTGTCTTACACCTAGTCTCTAATGCATGCCATATGTCTTGTGTCTTGCCTAGTCTTTAATACATGCCATATGTTTTGTGTCTTGCCTAGTCTTTAATGCATGCCATATGTCTTGTGTCTTGCCTAGTCTTTAATACATGCCATATGTCTTGTGTCTTGCCTAGTCTCTAATGCATGCCATATGTCTTGTGTCTTGCCTAGTCTTTAATACATGCCATATGTCTTGTGTCTTTTCCAGTCTTTAATACATGCCATATGTCTTGTGTCTTGCCTAGTCTTTAATACATGCCATATGTCTTGTGTCTTACACCTAGTCTCTAATGCATGCCATATGTCTTGTGTCTTGCCTAGTCTTTAATACATGCCATATGTCTTGTGTCTTGCCTAGTCTTTAATGCATGCCATATGTCTTGTGTCTTGCCTAGTCATATGTCTTGTGTCTTGCCTAGTCTTTAATGCATGCCATATGTCTTGTGTCTTTCCCAGTCTTTAATGCATGCCATATGTCTTGTGTCTTGCCTAGTCTTTAACACATGCCATATGTCTTGTGTCTTTCCCAGTCTTTAATACATGCCATATGTCTTGTGTCTTGCCTAGTCATATGTCTTGTGTCTTGCCTAGTCTTTAATGCATGCCGTATGTCTTGTGTCTTGCCTAGTCTTTAATGCATGCCATATGTCTTGTGTCTTACACCTAGTCTCTAATGCATGCCATATGTCTTGTGTCTTGCCTAGTCTTTAATACATGCCGTATGTAAGGATTTTTTCCGGGGGCTATTTGTATGTATATTTGGTCGAATCCTGAAAAGTAGTTGCTAAAAATGAAGTGACCTCTGTCTGACCCTGTCTATTGTACCAATGTCATGTGCGATCGCAGGATTTCCTGCAGCAGCTGCCTAGTCACCATAAGCGTCCATCTGTGCACCAACAGAAAGTTGTACTCAACTCATGCCAGCACTCTCAGTAGTGGTGCATGTCTCATAATATTTTACCACAATCATATTGGGCCTGGAGTTTATGAAATTATTTCTTCATGAATCTGCCATAATATTTACAGTTTCCACGGTTAGAATCCGATCTGTGGCTAGGGACTAGGCAGGGTGAAGAGTAGCAGAACAGTGCATGGCTTCCACTCTAAGCTACACAATCCACAGAGTTTCCCCAGTCGATCCTTCCATCTGGGAATTTTTAACCCCTCGAAACTTTCCCAAGTGAATGTGCCCATATCTGAGAAAAGGCATCAACTTTACAGAAGACTGAATCGTGCTTTGCAAGGATTACTTTCTAATTATCTACTGATGCTGCCTTCAGGCAATTAGTTCAATCTTAGTAGCATGTGTGGAGTTCCACCTTAGTAGCACGCATGGAGTTCCATGTTAGTAGCACGCACGGAGTTTCATGTTAGTCGTCTTACACAAATGGGAATTGAGAAAGGTAATGCTCCGAAGGTGCATGGGGACATGTATCTCTCTCGGGAATACTCTACAACAACTATATATCCATACCAACGTAAGGAATATTTATTTGTGGTTTTCTCAAATTAAAACAATCTGTGAACAGGTACAACGAGTCTCAGCAAGGCTGGGTGTGGCTTCCACTAGATGCTGCACGATCCACAAATATTTTACCTGCTAATTATTTTGTGATCACCATCTATGAATATTCAACCCTGAAAATAAATAGTGTATATACTGTACATGTCAGGGTTTCATACAGGATTTTTGGTTGGGGGGGGGGGAGAAAAGTATCCAGCATTTTTTTTCAATGTCCACTTTTAGCACACTATACTAGTATGTAGCTGGAAAGTGTTATACTATATAACCACTGATTTTATCTGTGGGTACAGCCTACATTTGCCACACTCAGTCACTTGCTAAACATATTGCTTTATAAAATTCTGTCTTCCAAATTACTATAATGTTAGAAAAATGTCATGTTGCACTAATTATAATATGACATCATAATTTTTGAAAATCCTGGGGGGAGGGGGGGGGGGGAATCCCAGGTCCCCCCCACCCCCTGTATGAAACCCTGCATGTATGTGTGTGTATATTATGTATGTATGTGTGTATATTATGTATGAGTATATATTATGTGTGTGTGTATATATATTATGTATGTGTGTGCATTATGTATGTGTGTATATATTATTTGTGTATATTATGTATGAGTATATATTATGTGTGTGTGTATATATATTATGTGTGTGCATTATGTATGTGTGTATATATTATGTGTGTATATTATGTATGAGTATATATTATGTGTGTATATATATTATGTATGTGTGTGCATTATGTATGTGTGTATATATATTATATGTGCATATATATATTATGTATGTGTGTTTATATATTATATGTGCATATATATATTATGTATGTGTGTATATATTGTGTGTATATTATGTATGTGTGTATATATTATGCATGTATGTTATTATGTGTGTGTGTATGTATACTATTATGAATATTTTGTGTGTATATTATGTATGTGTATATTATATATGGTGTATGTGGGTGTATATTATGTATGTGTATATATATTGTGTGTATACTATTTTGTATACATTATTATGTATGTATATTATGTATTTGGGTGTATATATGTGTATATTATGTATGTGTATATATATTATGAATATGTGTATATATATGTATATGTCCCCAGTAGGCCTGTGCAGAAGGTGATGAAGTTTGATCCAACACTGTCTCTGAGCCAAGTGGCTCCTGTTCATCCCGTGCTACTACCCCCAAGGTATAAAACTTCTGCCATCATGTATACATATGTAAGTGTACTACGAATTCTGTTATACGAACTCTGAACCTCAGACAATATCTAAATGCATGATGTGGCCAACGTAATGCTTAGGAAAGCCACACCCACATACCTTATTTATGTCCCTTCCCCTTCAAGCTTTTCGAGTATCACTCAACCCTCCTCTCTCAATCATCCTCTCCCATTCTCCATTCCCTCTCCCCCATTCTCCATTCTCTATTCCTCACATAGAGAGACACAACCAGCTCTGGATGTTCTCACATCAAACCACATCTTGGAGACAGACAAGCTCCACAACGAGGTATGTGCACGTTATTTGTTATGGCATTCACAATAGAATATGTGCCAGGACCTGATAGGAGGGCCAGTTCACACACAAAGGAATGAGTTTCTGCTAGAAAATAGCATGCTACATGTACCTGCCAGGAATCATGACATTTTCAAACAGTACCTCAGAGGATTCTTGGATCCTGAAATACTCTCCTCTACCTTCCTGTGACCTCTTTGAAGGCTTGGAAGCACTCTCCTCTGGGAAAGTGAGCAGGAGGAGAGAGAGAAGGAAACCTCGACGAGAATTAATGGTCGTTAGATAAGCCAAAAATGGACGAAAGGGGAGAACAAACATGACCAATCACTGTGTTTCCCCTGCACCTATAATGCATGATGTTTGCCCTGAGCCTATAATGCATGGTGTTTGCCCTGAGCCTATAATGCATGGTGTTTGCCCTGAGCCCATAATGCATGGTGTTTGCCCTGAGCCTATAATGCATGGTGTTTGCTCTGAACCTACAATGCATGGTGTTTGCCCTGAACCTATAATGCATGGTGTTTGCCATGAGCCTATAATGCATGGTGTTTGCCCTGAGCCCATAATGAATGCATGGTGTTTGCCCTGAGCCTATAATGCATGGTGTTTGCTCTGAACCTATAATGCATGGTGTTTGCCTGAACCTGTAATGCATGGTATTTGCCCTTCAGCCTATAATGCATGGTGTTTGCCTGAACCTGTAATGCATGGTGTTTGCCCTGAGCCTATAATGCATGGTGTTTGCCCTGAGCCTATAATGCATGGTGTTTGCCCTGAGCCTATAATGCATGGTGTTTGCCCTGAACCTATAATGCATGGTGTTTTCCCTGAACCTGTAATGCATGGTGTTTGCCGTGAGCCCATAATGCATGGTGTTTGCCCTGAGCCCATAATGCATGGTGTTTGCCCTGAACCTATAATGCATGGTGTTTGCCCTGAGCCTATAATGCATGGTGTTTGCCCTGAGCCTATAATGCATGGTGTTTGCCCTGAGCCTATAATGCATGGTGTTTGCTCTGAGCCTATAATGCATGGTGTTTGCCCTGAGCCTATAATGCATGGTGTTTGCCCTGAACCTATAATGCATGGTGTTTGCCCTGAGCCTATAATGCATGGTGTTTGCTCTGAACCTATAATGCATGGTGTTTGCCCTGAGCCTATAATGCATGGTGTTTGCCCTGAACCTGTAATGCATGGTGTTTGCCCTGAGCCCATAATGCATGGTGTTTGCCCTGAGCCCATAATGCATGGTGTTTGCCCTGAACCCATAATGCATGGTGTTTGCCCTGAACCTATAATGCATGGTGTTTGCCCTGAACCTGTAATGCATGGTGTTTGCCCTGAGCCCATAATGCATGGTGTTTGCCCTGAGCCCATAATGCATGGTGTTTGCCCTGAGCCTATAATGCATGGTGTTTGCCCTGAACCTATAATGCATGGTGTTTGCCCTGAGCCTATAATGCATGGTGTTTGCCCTGAGCCTATAATGCATGGTGTTTGCCCTTAGCCTATAATGCATGGTGTTTGCCCTGAGCCTATAATGCATGGTGTTTGCCCTGAGCCTATAATGCGTGGTATTTGGCCTGAGCCTATAATGCATGGTGTTTGCCCTGAACCTATAATGCATGGTGTTTGCTCTGCAGCCTATAATGCATGGTGTTTGCCCTGAGCCTATAATGCATGGTGTTTGCCCTGAGCCTATAATGCATGGTGTTTGCCTTGAGCGCATGGAGACAGGTTATCAGCTCAATAAAAATGAGCACTACATGGAAATCACGAGCAGTGTCTCTACATATCCTCAGAACCCGTGCCTATCCCTATCCAGACAACTGTGCATGCCACACACACCACACCACACCGAGGAGAAGTCTCTGCGGCAAGATAGACCAGAATATACCTCCATATAAAGAAACATGTATCTCCTTGTGGTCCTATAGAAGGCGTGGCATGTCATTTAGGGCCATAAAGTGGTCGCATATAGGATGAGGTAACTATGCCATGAAGCTGGCAGAAGCTGAGATGTAGAGTGGTCAAGAATCTACTCTCTGCTGGAGAGTTATGAATAGTGAGTGGTACTGAGGCTCTCTCTTAGGAATAACTCCAGGCTTTATAAGGTTACAGAGAACCAACAAGACTGTAAAGGGGTAACTTTCACTTTTATTCAACTTCACCCCCACTTATGGTGGGTCAAATTAAACCCACCAGTAGATGGCTGGCACAGAGTGAATGCTCCAGGGAAGTGCTCGCTCCTACTGCAGTGGCTAAGAGCGACAGCCAGGACATTCTCGACAAACTCTCAGTTGACATGACGAAATTCCAATGACCTTCTCAATAATCTACTTGAAATTTACTCTCTTGGTATTTAGACTTGATGCCCGAGCCTTCATCAGGATGCTAAGACTCGCGTGATCTTTTTACTTATCTAGCTATCCCCCATGTGATACAAACGTTGTCAGCCATTGAAATGCAGTCTTTCCAGATGGACTTATGTTTTCTCTCTCTCTTGTTATTTGTGTGCAAGAGCTATCCCTCAATTCTCCTGTGTACTGACTCTATTCCCTTAACCATGGGGGCCTCAGTCAGGCAGAAGCTTCCCCCATGAGTTCTTCTTTGCAACAGACAAAGTGAATTACATTTAACAAAGTTAGATCATGACGCTTTTCCCCCCTTCCTTTTTAAAATGATGTCTGATTCTATCACAAATGATCTCAATTGCATGCGTTCTTCCTCCCTCCCTCTAGATATCCAGTATAAAGAAACAGATCTTGCAGAAGGACCAAGCTCTCATTGAGAAAGACAAGCAGGCTAGTGGCTGGTAGATACTGGTGTGGCATGTACAGTTGTTTGATTGAACTTCACTCCACTAGATTTGTCAGTTAAGAGCCGATGCATCGGAAAAGGAACGTGACTTTAGGAGTAAACAACTGAGCCAGCAGAAAATGCATTTTGAAGTAGTGGAGCAACTTCAGGCGAGTTCCAAGTAGCAAATCTGATTGTGTGCACTTGTGTGTGTGTGTGTGTGTGTGTGTGTGTGTGACAGATATGTGTTGTTGATGATGAAAGCATCACATGCACTCATCTCCATTTTGGAGTACCATTCCACCACTGTGATATCACACCAAGATCTTGTACAATGATAATGCATGTCTAATAGAGACATTAGAGTCTGTTCTGATGGATGGCCCTTCCTCAATTGTTTTTATGTTGTTGTTGTCGTCGTGTATGTGTTTGATTGGTGTGGGTGTGTATGAGTTTCTTGCTTATTTACACTGTACTAACTTAGTGATGCCCACGCTACACCGAGATAACTAGAAGACCTTGGGGGCTTGGGGGGAGGGGCCGGGGGGCTGGGAAGGAGGTGGACTCGTATACATTTGGACTGAGCCCAAACTGTTGTGGCAGAATGTATACCCTACATTATTAAATTGGTATTTTTGTGTAGGTTGAAATCAGAAGTCTGAGGACTCAGCTGTCAAAACTCTCGCAGAAGAAGAGCTCTTCAAACTTTTCAGATAAGCAGAGCTTGGCCTCCATCACGAGCAGCCTGGCAGCTACTCCGAACTCCAGCTCCTCCTAGGCACCAACAACTAATTGACTTAGTTTTGTGTTAAAATTGTTCTTCTTCTGTTTTGTATGAAACATGTCACACACACACACCTATGCACACACACACACACACCTACTATATAATTATGTAGACTATGAGAAGCAGCTGGGTTTTTATTGACCTCTAATTTTCTTCCCCTTTTTGGGGGGGTATATACTGAGAGCTTCATTATTTATTACTTTAACACCCTGAACTATTATAACCTATACATGATGTATACACAAATGACATTGCAGCTGGCAGCAACTCAACTCCAGCTCTTCCTATATAGGCACCAACCACTAGTTGTGTGTTAAAATTGTTCTTCTTCTGTTCTGTAGAAACACACCTCACACACATGTACAGCTGCTATATTATGTATATAGACCATGAGAAGCAGCTGGGTTTTTATTGATAGCCAATTTTCTTTCATTTCCCCCCCCCCCCTTTTTAGTACTTAGAGCTTCATTATTTATTACTTTACACCCTTTACACCCTGAACTATTATTACCTATATACATTTACAAATGATATGGGGGGGGGGCTAGATAGTATGAAATGTGCTTGTCCAGTGATCCAGTGATGATTTTGTACACCTATAATTCAGTTTAGAACCATGGGAGTGTGTGGATCCATACTTGGGTACAACATAATCAGAATATATGTTGCTGTTTTTTAAGTTCTTGATATATATATATATAGGGGTGATTGACCACAAACAGTAGTCGGCTCATCTTGGGAGATGACGTATGTTAGTGCCTTGTATTTCAAGAGCAGTGACCATATATTGTATATATATATATATATATGTTGAAGTAAGTTCTTTCAACAGAGTTTGTCACAACACCAGATAGCAAGACTTTTATGAACATGACACGACAGTGGTTCATTTATAGCCTAGCTGTACACACACATATCAAAGTGTTCTAGAACTCTGTAAGCACCATACACAAACCTATGTAGTTGTTGATTGAGTTCCATTCATGTAGAGAGCCAGTCAGAGTGACTAAGTAAAGTGCCCCTCCATTGCCACAATGTACAGTGTGTTATTATATCTTGGATGGGGTTGGTACATTGCAAGAGATACCAGAAACAATGGCCAGACAGACTAACAAGATAAACTAGGTTACAATTTTAACGGATAATTTTTTCCTAATAAAGGCCACAGCATCCAGCCAATTTAAGTTGGTTAACGAGAAAGTGAATCTGTGCGATCTATATACACACTGAGCGTTGTGAGAGTTGTTTTTTGGGGTTGGTTGTGATTTTTTTGTTTTGGAGGAACCTGATTAGCATCAAAGCCACATCAATTGGCTCCAAAACTAGAGAGTCATAACAAACTCGGTACAATGGACTCGACCACGATTTATTTTTCTAGACACGGGCCTACATCTGGTGGAATTAGCTGTTGCCATGGAGAAAAAAGACCCAAGTTAGTTAATTATGCGCCGCTTTTCAGGACCTTCCTCGTTGTTGTTGTTTCTGCTCTCGGCAAAAGTTCTCGAGTGCGGCGGAGTTGTAAGGGAGTCCTCGGAGCTACTAGTTAAAGTCACGGTTAGACCATTTGCTAGACTAACTTGTGTTGGATATTCATGTTTGTGAACTCGCTGTGAGTTAGTTTCTGCACATATATATGTAGCGACTATATATACCAAAAACATTATGTAAACACTGCACTGACATAGCTTAAAATAACAGACTGAAGTGAAGAAAAAAGCCAATATAAACTGCATACATTTGTAACAGAAAAAGTATTATAATTATTTAGCACTTTCCTTTGTCATGTGCGGACGTTTCCCTGTTCATATTTAAGTCGGGTGACGTAGGCTTAGAGGGATAGACAGAAAGAACCTTACATATGGGCATGCACTGTAGTACAAAGCATCACCTGACCACATCCCCGTGACCACACCCATGCCCATGACCTTTCCTCAGTCTCTGACGAGGAAAAGTGCAGCTATATAAACTTTTGGCAGTTAGGGGACTTTGTTTTGACGTATAAATTTTTTACCACCCCCAGTATGAAAGCCTTGAATTTAGCTAGATTAAAATTTAACACACAAAAATGTTTATATTTGTTAACCATTTTTTCTGAAGATAAGAATATTTATTATTACTGTTATTATTTGTATAGGATTCTGGTATTGAAGAGATAAAGAAATTTGACACCGTCATTATATTCTGTGAGACATTGTTCAACTACAGTACATTATAATATAATTTTTCTAGCTACTGTATATATATATGTATAAATATAATTTACCTTATCCTATTTTAATTGTCGCTTCTTATTTGTTCATTTATGTTATAGTATTATTATTTATATATTGTTATATTATTATTGTTGTTGTTGTTGTTGTTGTTATTGTTATTATTATTGTTATTGTTATTATTATTATTATTATTATTTTATTATTATTATTTTTATTTTTGTTGTTGGTGGGTATTATTATTATTATTATTATTACAGTTATTATTACAGTTGACATAATAACAGTTGACATAATAACATTAAAATGACCTTCTCAATAATCAACTTCAATTTTTTTTCACTCGACGTTTCGACTAGAGCATCTAGTCGAAACGTCCAGTGAAACGTCAAATTGAAGTTGATTATTGAGAAGGTGATTTTAAATTTATTATTATTATTATTATTATTACTATTACTATTACTATTACTATTATTATTATTATTATTATTATTATTATTATTATTATTATTACAATTACTATTATTATTATCATTATTATTATTATTATTATTATTACTATTACTATTACTATTATTATTATTATTATTATTATTATTATTATTATTACTATTACTATTACTATTACTATTATTATTATTATTATTATTATTATTATTATTATTATTATTATTACAAACTAAATCTGGGGCTGAAGTTGGCTCTAGAGGGTCAGCCTTACTTATGTAGCAAACTGCTTGCATTATATAAGCTCTAGTGTAGTTCGCTGGTAATGTTGTCATGTTGCATAATTTGTGGCAGCACATGTCATGCACAGGTACATCCCTTAACAGAATGGCTGGCAATACTAAATTCAATGCTCTTTCTGGTGATGGTGGCAATGTTAAACCAAACACTTGACGTTCAGTAGACATGAAAAAATGAGGTGATATTTCATTTATTGTATTTCCTTGATCTCTTCACCCCCTTGATCTCCCAAGCTCCAATCTTTCGTGAAATAGCTCATGCCTTCAAATTGATCGCGCTCTAATCCTTAGTTGACTATTAATACCACAAATTATGACTTGCTATTCAAAGCTTTTTCAATCTGCTGGAGGACATACCCTCAATTTACTCGTGGTCTCATGAGCATGAAGTAGCTGGTCAGAATGAATATTTCATGTGGACTGTTTGAGGAGATCATTATTATTAATTTTCTTTAAAAAAGGCCTTATTTGGTTGGTCAAGTATTCCCTGCATTGGTTTGATGTACTTTTTTTAATGGTTAATTAATTAGTAGGCCGGAAATGCCTCTCCCCCTTTACCCCCTCCCTCCCTCATTAAACTCATGTCCCAGAGCTAAAACTGTCATTGGCATCTTCTTAGCTGCCCAAGTGTCTATTACTGTTGGCTCCAATCCAAAAAGACTCCTTGAATCTTTGCTAAGGTAGTAAACTGGCAGCCTAAAAACCACAAAAGGTGCTTGGAATTATATGCAGGTAAGTAGTATGGCTGACCTAAGATCTGGTACGGGTTTGTTTTTCTTGTTGAGCATAGTCCAGGATTCAGAAACAGTGCTATATAGAGATATCTAGAAATATCAAGGGGGACTGTCAAGATAGCTACCTAGCTTTTGATACTAAATAGTCCATTAGAAAACTAAATGTAAAGATAATGTCAAGATAAATAACTCATTAAAGCTTAGATATTGTATATAGCTAGCTAGTTCTTAGCTTAAAAAACTAGCTAGTGAAAGATACTTCAAGTACAGGGAGGGTAGCATGGGGAAAATATTTTTTAAATTAAAATGCACGGTTGTAACATTTACAGTTCATGAACAGATTTTTTCTGTTCTTCGTCTCTTATAAAATTTTCCTTGTGTTTTTTTACATCCTGTTCTGTATCCAGAAAAAATATTGTCAACTGGATTGGGAATTTTATTTGCTACTAGTCAAATGTGGCTACTTTTGTGTGTGTGTGTGTGTGTGTGTGTGTGCCAAAACATCTGCTGTTTGGTTTGAGGATCCTCCTGTACAATTGTTACCAAGTCCTTCAAGGAGGCTGTAGCTGACATATGGGTACAGTTAGCAATACCAACAAGAAATGGCATGTGCTGATATGAGCAGTGTACAAGAGGAAATAAGTTAGACATTGTATTAGCCCAAATTGTGTTAACCTCAGAAGGTCTGAGTTGGACTTTGAAGAACTCCAAATTGGTTTACGAATCGACTAAAATATATAGAAATATAAACACCAACAACAACAAATTATATATATATTGTGATTGTCTGCTGACTATTAAAATGCCGAAGATAACCTCTGACTTTATTTGCGTATTTTTATCATAAGTAAATTTTTCCAACTCATTAGAATGTAAATATAATAGGCTGCAATTTGGTATATATAAGTCCTTTGAAGAGTAAGCAAAGAATAACATACTGTTGCTCTACATCTGCAAGAAAACTTACAGCAATGAAGTCCATCCAGATGTGCCTCTCTTCCCAAGAGTGAAGCCATTCAGAGGTAGGCATAGATGCCTGTGCAGCTTTCCTCTGAAGCTTCCTGAAGCAGCAGTTAAAGGCATGGAAAAGATTGTTCATGAAAGCAGTTGTAATTATCAACTATTAAAAAAAAATCCAATGCAATTGTTGGTCAAATAATACTCATAAAATTCATGTATTCATGACTTGTCTGAATGCTAGGGTGTATAAGCACAGTAACATACCAGATGATGGGAGTGGTTCTATATATGTGCGTGAGAGTTGAGACCCAGCAATCAGGTCAGTCCTACATCTCAGTTGAAGTGCTGACCTTTAAGTTGGATACAGTGCCTCATTCACAAGCTATTTCCTCCAGCTCTATGCTGAAGCTATATACCTGATGCTGGGCATCAACTCTCAAGACCTTGCATGTGAAACCACTCCATCATTATCTGTACATTTAATTGTGCTTATACACTCTAGCCAGATCATGAATCAAGTGCATTTCACATAAAACACATTGCCAGTGAGTATAAATTGTGTTCGTTTTTCCCCCCCTCTCTTTTTTTTTAATTATTATTTTTTTCCTCTAATGAAGATTGAAGGATTCGGTTGAAGTGCTTTGGGGGGGGGGGGGGGGGGGGGGGGATAACAAGAAGTTGATTAAAAGATAAAATCTTTGGTAAAAAGAATTCTCTCAACAAACTCTTAGTTGACATATATAGTAGCAATGATCTTCACGATAATCAATGCTCTTTAAAGCACAAATTAGTAAATTGTCATTGTGTTTTTATTTTAAAATAAGCAGCTATATTGGATTGACGTGTCAAAAGAGAAGGAATATTAAGACTTCATCATTCATACAGATAGATGAACCTTTACCATTTATAACTATCGATTTGTGTGCGACCACTTCAAGTAAATAATGAAATCCCAGCATAGCATAACATCATATTTGTATATAACAGAGATATATAGAGCATCTGGACCATCTACATTAACGAACCCCTTCCTGCGTGCATCCATGATTGCTGCAGGTAAATCCATATATGCATTGCTAGCTTCTTGACAAGCCATCTTCTAATCCCATGACAAGACATCGACCAACTTCTAATCCCATGACAAGCTATCTTCTAATCCAAAGACAAGCTATCTTCTTGGTGGAAGCCTTCTTGCTCTGTGTTGCCTCACACTAGCTACAGGCCTGACCCTTGTGGTGAAATCTTCTTTTCCTGTGTTGGCTCACACTGGCTATATATAGCCCTACTGCCTTGTGGTTAAAGCCTTCTTGTCATGTGTTGGCTCACACTGGCTATATATATATAAAGCCTGACTGCCTTGTGGTAAAGCCTTCTTGTCATGTGTTGGCTCACACTGGCTTTATATAGCTTGTGGTGAAGCATTCTTGTCCTGTGTTGGCTGACACTGGCTGTAGTAGGCATGACTGCCTTGTGGTGAAGCCTCTCATCCTGTGTTAGCTCATGCTGGCTACAGCCTGACTGCCTCTTGGTGAAGCCTATGTTTCTTGCTCTGTGTACAGTAGTCGGTCAAAATGTATATGAACTTTTTTTTTAAGAAGGGCATCTCAAATTATGGACTGCCTCATGTTGGGCACATAAGTTTAGAAGTTCATGAAATGAATACTCTTTATGTCAATACTTGTGAGTACAAATGCCTCCCTCACTGAAATAAAATTCATTTCTGCTAGCTGTACACATAGAATTAATGCCGATCCTACTTGTCTGAGGAAGCTGCTGGATCGTGAATCAGGATTATGGAGGCTTTATATACAAATATTTAAAGGTTGAAGTAGTTCAAACTTTCTGAGTGATCAGAACCATAAATAGCATAATTATGTATTTTTAGTGTACCATTATGCAAGATCTATTCTGGGCATGCCCAGTACAACAAACAAATGGGAGATTGTAAAACAGCATGATCCTGCAACCACAAATGTGAAATTGATGACAACACCAGAGAATAGACTTAACCATAGTGATGGTGCTACAGCATAATATATTTTCAAGCCTCGGAACCGGCATATCGTGACGATGAACCAGCGAAGTCAAATTTGAACCAAAGCTCTAGCAAGTACACCAGACACTTACCTGAAGAATCTTAGGGTCCTCATCAGCAAGCTATGACACCATCTCAGCAAACTTGAAACACAAACGAAGCAAGAAACACTCGTGTCTCGAGATAAAGAAAGCTACTCATTCAGAAAACTCTTAATGAACTCTCAGTTGACATAATAACATTATAATAACCTTCTCAATAAACAACTTGAAATTGTACTCTCTCGATGTTTCAACTAGATGCTCTAGCCTTCTTACTGTGAACAAAGTCTGGGGTTCTGCTAACTGTGATGCTTTCGAACTTACAATCTAGACTTGGAACAAAGTCTGAAATGCTCCCAACTTTCTTATTGAAAATAGCGCCTTCTCGGCATTTACATTTTTTGTAGTTTCCATTTTGTTTGTTGATTTTGTTTCCTCTATAAATGTTGTAGTCGAGCGGCCTCCTTCAGGAATAGTTACTCAGGATAACTAATAAAATAATATCAATCATTGCAATTTACTGTGTCTTGGACACTCGTGAAGGACACTCATATATATATATATATATACTTTACTGAAGGACACTCGTATGTATATATATTATATATATGCTTTACTGAAGGATACTCGTATGTATATATATTATATATATGCTTTACTGAAGGACACTCGTATGTATATATATATATATGGTGAGAGCTCTGAATAATGGACACATTTGGGTCCTTGCCTTTTGTCCTTCATAGATAGCTTGTCCTCTTTCAGAGGTTGTTTTGAAGGGCACTTTCAGATTGTCCTTTGTTTTGTCCTCTTTCGGAGTATTCTTTATCCAATGTACACACATGCACATACACGTATGACAAGTAGTGTAATATCTGGATTTGCTGAAAGTATTTATTGTGACAAGAGTTCAGTAAGCATGAAGTGGGTGTTCACTGTTCACTTCTTTGCAGTAGCGAGGTGCAACATGTTAGTTATAGTATTGTACATACACTTGTGGTGTTGATTGGGTCATTGATCTTATGTTTGACTGAATCAGGAAGCTGATCGGACACTGCAACGCACTTGAAGGGAAATTTGGAACCCTCTGGTAGTATATTTGTACCTGCAAGTTGTGTGGAGGACAATGTTGATAGATTTTGAAGACAAGTTTCACTGAAGCCAGTTTATTTCCTTAGCAAAGAATTCACAAAATGTCTTTGGAGCTGGTAAAAAATGGCTGACCTTTTAAGGTGCTAAGAAGCTCTCTAAGTGCATTTTGGCTGTGATATGATTTTTGTTGTATTTTTTCCTGAAAAGTCAATCATTTGTCTGTGTGTGTTGTCTGTGTGTGTGGTGTGTGTGTGTGTTTGGCATCCGCCAGTTAAAAATAGGGGTCTAAACAATGTACCACATTCCCTGATAATACGTTGTCCTTTTGGTGCCAGATATTGAAGTGGAATCTCAGTATAATGGGAGCTTGAAGATCAACTTTGAACCAGGACCATGCTGCCTCGAAGTTGAGGAGAATGACGTGATTTGTGGAGAAGTAAGTAACTGCAGGAACATTGGCATGCTATTGGTAAGATATGCAACACCTTCCTTATAAGCATTTGTTGTTGATTCTTAGGTGATGGTCATGAGACCACCAGTGGTGATTAAGTTGGACAACGATAATCTAATTGGAGAAGCCAGATTTTTGTTCAGGAATATGGTACATGTAGCGCATGGAGCAGGCACTTGCCTCACTAATAATTTATTCCTCCTCCTCATCCCTCCCCTCCCCTCCCCTCACCCCCTTCCTTCCTTCCCTTTCAATGTTTGTGGTGATAATTATTTCCATGTCATTGGGGTAGCCCCATATGAGTGGAGGCAAAAAGTGGAGGCAAAAAAGTGCATAGTCATGTGACTCATGCTAGCATTGCCAATACTAGCTGAGTGGGTTGCACATGGAGCTAAAGTGAGTGCCACTTGACAAAATATTCAACCCCTACCCTTACCAAGTTTAAAATGTGTGTGTGTGTGTAGCTACATATATGTATTGTATGCAGTGCTGAAGAAGTTCCCACCATTTGCAAATTTACATTTTTTTATTCATTTCGTAAATTTTGTTTTTCTGCAATTAAAAACATTGGATTGACTGCCCATCTATTCTTCAACATTATATAGATGATCCTTTACCATTCAGAAAGATATTGGTGTTAAAGGTACTCGTGTTGGGGTATAGGTGGATACCATTCTTTTTTGACAGGTCATTTTTCTTCATGTTTCAAAAAAAATGGGTGGGGGGTGTTATTTTGTTTTCTTGTTGTTATTATATATTATAGTGAAGACACTACTGTCTAACTTCCTACTGGGACTCCAGCATTTTTGTACACTATTTCTCTTCTTGTACACTCACTACACAAATCAGCACATGCATATATGTTAACTGTACCCATAGATACTACAAGTAAGAACAAACCGAACAGTATACAATACCTGATTTGTTTTTGCTCTATGGTTGTTTTTTCTTAGAACAATATTCTCCATATATAAAGCTAGTAGACAAATCAGTTAGAGGTGATTCCAGCTGCTATTAATACACCATGTGAGCCAGTTATATTGTGGAGGATCTTTTTAATGTCTTTTCAAGCAGTAAAAGTGTGCTGAATGAGCTGTGTGACTGTGCTAAACATAGCGTACACAGAGCATGCTTGCTGTGCTGTTATATATTCCGTTGATAACCTTTACCTTTTATTCAATTCTGGGTGTTTTGCTGAATCGATTAGCAGTTACAATGAATTGAACAATTTGGAAACTTCTGTTAGTAAAGGTGTATGCTATGGACCTATTGTATGCAAGGTAAGTGTGAGTAAAGTGATGGAAAATCGATGATTGATACAAGATCCTTGAGGACAAATTTTACTTTTTTAACAGTTTTTGGGGACTGCACTTTGCGAAGAGGCATGTTAAAAGTGTTTTTGGAACAATTTTTTGGAAACTAGCATTTAGGATACCAAGAAGCTGCCAAAGTGATAAGACACCCAATCATTTTTTTGTGTGTGTGTGAACCTTTGATTCCTAAAATAGGGGTGAAACTATATAACACAGGAGTGCTATATATATACTGCACTTCCTAATAAATAAATAAATAACAAAAAAAACAAATAGTCAAAAGAAAACAAAAAAGTAAAAATACTAGCAGAAATATTTTGCCTCTAAACTAGATATTTGAACCAGTTCCTACTCCCCCCCTCCTCAATTTGACCCAAAACTAGAACATTGGTCAGATGGTATAGCCAGGAACATAGTCTAATAAGCTTGGAGGTATATATGGTGCGGGCATGGGGCATGGAGTAAGCATCTAAAACTGAGACCCAAACCTGCCTGAAGGCAAGAGATTTCCAATTATGTATGCCAAAGCTAGCATGACATGGATAAGCCCAAAAATGGCCTAGTCTCTAAACATTCACACACACATGCACACAGCATGCACACACACACACACAAACACTCTCATTTATACATATAGGCAAGAAATTTTTTAACAATAAATTAAATTGGAATGACGGGTCAAAGAAGGAAATGAAACAAGTATTTACCGATATAGACTGCAAACATTTACAGGACCCTTTACCTATTAATACAATAAACAACAAATGTGGTGCAGAATATTTGGCTTACATTATATTAATAGGTGAAGGTCCTGTAGAACGCCACATTTGGTAAATTCTGTTCCATTAGTTGACTAATCATATATTTACCGTATTTGCCGGAGTATAAGTCGCAGTAGTAGCTCCAAATCTTCTTCTCCAATTGAGGGGTGCGACTTATAATCCGAACATGCCTAAACAACTGGGCGGGGCCTCTAGTGGTACGTGTGTCGATAAAATGTCTGGGAAGTGAATGAGTTACACTGCTGGCTTTAAGCTCAAAGTAGTTGGGTATGCAGAGAAGTTCGGAACCAGAGCAGCGCGGAAAGAGAGTATAGAGTCAGTGAAAAATCGGTCAGGAACTGGAGAAAGAAGAAGAGTGTTTTGACAACACTGCCGAGATGCGCTAGGAGTGGTATTCGAAACTTTACCTATTGTCATTGCGCATGCGACCTATACTCCAACTATTATAGATTTTCAAAATGATGGCCAACTTTGGGGGGTGCGACTTATATTCCAGTGCGACTTATACTCCGGCAAATACGGTAATTGTTTCTAAGTTAGTTTTAGTCAAGCAGCCCCCTACAAGAAATTATATACTCAGTTTATATATTATACCAGAAATAACCAACCATGATTTACCATGTTTATTAGACACATGTATTCCTATATATATATATACACATAGATGCATGCATTACAAGTAGTTACCTGGTAACTACTGTCACACTATGAGGAAACATAACTGCTCACTTTTCACCAATGAAAAAATGTAGTCGTAAACCATGGACAATGCTTTCCGGCATACCAAAGCAGCACATAGCCTCTTAAGATATTTTACTGAACCAGAAAATACGTTAGTCGTTGCAGCATTGATATTTGGAGTCTTCTGGTTGTAAAATTATATGCTAGTTATGTGTTGGAGTAAAAGTAGATAGATACACAGACATATATAGATAATTTCACATTTTGGAAGGGACTGCTGGTTTATATACTACTTTGCAAAGGATTCAAGGCATGCTTGAAGTGTTTTGGGGTTTTAAATCACTGTTTTGGATACTAAGAAACTGCTAAAGTGAGTTTTAGCCAAGTAATTTTTGTATGCATTTTAAAATAGGGATCAAACCAATTATAGTGTGTGCCATAATATCCTTTTAATAATGAACAAATGATACAATATGCTAGGCTAGGTTTACATTCAATTAACACAATGATTATATTATACTTAACGTTGTAAACTAGTATGCAAGATATAGGAAAGGGAACTGTACTTTCTATATATCTGACCGAGAGAACTCAGGGAAGTGGCGCTTGATCCATGTAATTCCCTTCAACACTTTCCCTGAAGGTAAACAGAAATGTCACCATCCCCAAATATTGTCCATAATCCCTTCTTGACCCTTTTCAGAGGATGTGTTCGATGAAGAGACAGTCGCCTGTCAAGGAATAGACCAAGTAACATTCTTTGTATCCTAAACATGTTGCTATAGGATGGGAATATAGTCTGCCCATTAATCCGGCATTTGAAATCAGACACTCTTGTTATCTGACATAATTCATGAATTATTGTGATAATCCGATGACCCCAGCAGAGATTTGTGAAAACAAAAATGCCAAATTAAGCAATTTTTCTCTTTATCATTTATAAATCCAACAAAATCCACTCAGAAATGCAATTTCATCCATTTCTTCTTGCCTCACGAAAACATTTAAAATCTACAACAACCTTCTCAATCATCAATTTGAAATTGTATTCTCTCGACATTTCAACTAGATGCTCTGGCCTTCATCAGGAATAATGCCTAGACGATCTAGTCGAAACGTCAAGCGAATACAATTTGAAGTTGATTATTGAGAAGGTTATTGTAATTATTACTATGAGAGTTCATTGAAATTTCTAATCTAGTTTCCAAGCCTTCCCCTTCCTCAGGAGCTATCGCTTAAAACTGACCACAGACTTTATTATAATTTTTTCTCTTCATATTTTTAGAATATAAATACAACAAGCTACAGTTATCAGCTGCACTGAGGAAAGCTAGTAAAAGCCATGCATTTGACCACAACAAAATTTACAAAGCGAAATCCATCCAGGAGCAAATCATTTCAGTTGTGTGACAATCACAATGGTACATTGTGGCAAATTTGTTCACCCATCAATTTGTCATCTGCTCATGGGAATCAATGGTGTAAGATTAACAAGAGTAGACTGCATGATAACATCAGCTCAGATTGTTCTAGCCATTGCACTGGTCCTTGCAATTGCACTGGTCTTAGCAGTTGTCCTAATCCTAACTCTGATCACATCCCTAACCCTAGCCATTGCTTCAATACTAGCCAGTTTGCTTGCCATAATCATACCATTGCTCTAGCATTTTCCCTGGGAACCCTAGCTAAACAAATATCCAGTACTGCTATGTCATCATGATGACGTAATGGCAAGATCGTGATGGAATGAAATGTGTTGCTATATCACCTAATGGAGAACAACATCCCACAAAATGTAACATTCTGCAGGACACTGATCGCTCTTGCATGCCTGTGGACTGTGCCATCAAATATGAAGGGCTAAGGAATTACTATAGCATTGCCACCATGAAATGTGAGGAAGTGGTCAATTGTGATACTCGAGGAGAAGACGGAATTACAATAGTGGCTGTGAGCACACCAAAAAACACAGAGTTGGCGTACAACAATGTGGAATTGCATTTTCTCTTTACCTCTTATCTTAGTATTACGATTGGGATAACAACCTGTGTCTCCCGCTGACTTCAGTGTTAAACGATAATGTGCAAATAGAAGAGAAAGACATTGAAATACCTGCCGAGCTAGATCCCGCGCAGAATACAATATTCCCTGACTTTGAGCCTGGACGGATGAAGCAACTGGTATGTTTGAGTTTTGCTATATATGTGAAGGATTTTATCCATTCAATGTATTGTGGCTAAATATAGACTTTGATAATTGATACAGCCATCTTTGTCTATTTGTATATAGATGGATTCCGGCATATATATTCTGAAATGTAACCATGGGGTACAGAAAGGTTTGATATGCGAGTGTGATGAAAACTGGATGTCCAGTGGCATTAGTGAATCTAGTCTCCTCGAGTTCCACTGGTGCAACACCAAGATGCTCAACAGAGCTTCCATTATCATGGAGCCAAAGAAACTTCCAGTGGCAGCGGAAGTCTTCCTTATCATAGTATCCTTATAGTAGTTCTTGCATTGTGAGTATTAATCTCTAAGCAAGTTTACAATAACCCCCCCCCCCCCCCCCCCAACACACACACACACCACAGTGTCCATAATTCCTCTCTTCCTAGAGAATTTAGTTTATCCATATGACTAGTATAATCTTTATAGATCTAGTAGTACTGTAAAAGAGCTACCCACCCACTCGCTTCTATTTTACTATGAAATAAGTTACTGGTGGTAACTTTAAAAAAAAAATTATAATCCCAACACTCAAAATTCATGAGTGACTGCTCTAAATGGGCATGTTGCATGGTCACACTGGTTTCAATGTACTGTCTAGACCAAATCCTGCATATTAACATCATTTTTCTTGACCACATTTATTTCAGTTTCTTAGCATTTTCAATGCTTACTTGAGTGTAACCTGGGCCTATGTGGCCTTCTTGTTGATTAGGAGTGCCTTGCCCATGAGCCAACGCCAACACAAGCCAGGAGGGAATTATGAATTGCTAGAGGAAGTAGTACCACACACACTCAAATAGTTAATCAGCTTGCAGAAACATTATTATGATCAAATATATTCTTTTTAATGTCACAGGTATAAATTATAAATTCAATGATAACTGGCAGAATAGCGATTATCTCGTATAAGCTTCAAAAACCATCAAACCTAAAAAGGAAATAATAACATGGTTATATAATTATATCATTTCTATTTTGTTTCAAGGACATTACCACAAGCATTGCTTTCAGCGTCAGAGTGTAGGTTTGTTGTTGTTGTTGTTGTCTTGGAGTTGAGAGGAAAGGGGTGGGAAGGGGGTGGGGGGGGGGGGTTGGAGGATCGACTTATCCATTTATCTAAAGGAAAGATTATGAGATCCATCCCTCCATTATGGTATGTTAAAATGTTCTCCGGTGGAACGATAAAATTAGTAAACACCCTTTGATAATCTCTTATAGACTGCTTCATTTGTAATGCTACATGAGCTGGGTAGGGTTGGGTAATCAAGACTCTAGCAACTATATTACAGAGCCCTTATGACAGAAGTGCCAACCTTGGAGTAGTTATTAAATGAGAGGTTCTACCTACCAAATTAATGTCAATGGGTGACTGGTCGATTCACAGCATTTCAGTAAGCCCTAAGGAGAGCTGTTGCTATTCTTTTTTCAGGCCCCAAAGCAGCTCATGCTTTTCATTCACTATTCAGTTGCTGGTGAGAAATTAAGCTTTTCCAATACCTGAAAGCAGTGCATGTAAGCAGTGCATATAAGCAGAATCTATAGAGGCTATTCAAACCTGCCTCTTGTAGCCAGAGCATCAGGTGGAGAGAATATGGAGATAAAGACACTCATCAAGCCTAAGATTTCATATAATACACAGCTACAGCTAGGTAGAGCTGGAGAAGCCATTATTTTTGCAGTTATACCCAAGGCTATAAGTACAGCATCAATTTAGTGAGACTGAGTTCAACATAACTACAAATATGTACCTTTTTGACCATTGGCTGATAACATTATGAACTATCTTATTTTTTTTTATCAACTGAAGTATTGATTATTTAACTGACAGGCTTTGGCCTTCTTTTGAATTGGCAACACGAGGTGAGGTGCTCAAATAAGGTTGCATGATTTTCGTATGAGCCACGATGATTTGTCTGATTACTGTAGTGTAGAAATACTACACCAGATCAGACAGATGAAAATGGACATACGTTTCATATATAGTTTGATAGTTGAGCCCCAGCAACCAGGCCTACATCCTTGTTGAAGTGCTGATCTTCATATGTGAGTTGGATGTATAAGGCCTCCTTCACACAAGCGGTTATCTCTATCTGATGGCTCTATCTAATCACAGAGATCTCCCACAAGATCATGTAAAAACTGAAACTCTGAAAGCCAAACCTTCATACCCGCAGAATGAATGTTACTTAAAAGCTGATAAAATTTAATGGCTTTATAAGCCAACTGACAAACAAATTTTCTATGGATCTTGTATTATGTTTCCAGGTTCCAGGATTTCAATTATCAATTATAACTTGTGCAACTTTTATGTATTTTTGTGAATAATTATGAGTAATGATTATTATAACATGAACTTGAATAAAAAAATGAGGCTTAGTGTAATGACCCAATAACAAACTACAAAAAATATTGGGCTGAAAATTTAACCACTTGGTAGCTTGTTGAAACAAGAACTTAACGCAACTCAATTTTTTCACAAGGACCATTCACGCAGATCATGTAGGCTGAAATAACATTTGTTCAATGAAGAATTGCCATGCTAGAGTCCCTTTAACATACCTAAGAGCAAGAGAGAGTTTCAGCTGCTTCTCTTGACTAAAGTATAGATGTCTGTAGAGCAATCTCTTTGAAGCTTCTTCTCTGTCCAGTTCTTGCTTTCTCCGTAACCACCTGGCAAACAAGAACTTTGTGTGTACATCGAATCATACTAGCAATGTCAGCACTTACTTTTTGTAAGCTTCTTTAGAGAGGGAAGTGTTCACTTTCTTTGTTTCTTCTTCTTTTTCCTTCAACTTTTTTGCCAAGAGTTCAGACTCTCTCTGCCTTTGCTCACTTTTTTTCTTCGTCCATGCCTGAAAAGCAGCTCGATTTCTAGCCTCTACTTCATTTGAGGTGCTTGTGGCTGACTCATGTGCTTTTTTCAACTTCTTCTCCCTCATCTCCTTAGTCTTGCTGTCAACCCATGCTTGGAATGACTGCTTACACCTTTCTTTCTTATCTTCTTGCTCATCAACAGTTAAAATCTCACGAGAATTTTTTCTCTTACTCATGTCTGACATACTCAAATTTTTCGTGGTCAGCCAAGACTCGTAAGCTGTTTTATTGAGACCTCGTCTCTCTTTACTTGCCTTCCTCACTCTAAGTTTGGTCACAACATTAAGGTGGGCCTTTCCACTTTGATCTTCTGCTGCTTTCTTGTCACTCGCAAACATGTTGGTTCTGACAGCCTTTTGTGATTGTCTTTTTGAGGGCTTGCTCTGAGGTTCTACAACTAGGGTTGATGAACTGACTGATGACTGAGCTTTTGCCTGTGAGTATTTCGCAGCAGTTTCTTTACTAGACCGGGACTTCCATCCATCACTTGAAGTACTTCTGCCATGACGCTTGAACTTCACAGATAAAACACCGGACTTAGACACGTAATTACTTGCAGGGAGGGATTTTCTGGTTCTACGAACAGTTCCCCCATGTTTGCCTGCTACAGGGACTAATTGCATGGCTTTGGAAACGTCTCCTGCTGTACTACCAGAGGATTTGTGTGTGGTTGCAATGGATCCACCAGATGGAGTTTTATCAACAGCTGCTGAAATTCTACCTGAGGATTCGTGTGTAGTTGTGGTTGCAACAGACCCACTAGACTGAGTTTTATCAACAGCTGCTGAAATTCTACCTGAGGATTCTTGTGTAGTTGTGGTTGCAACAGACCCACTAGACTGAGTTTTATCAACAGCTGTTGAAATTCTACCTGAGGATTCTTGTGTAGTTGTGGTTGCAACAGACCCACTAGACTGAGTTTTATCAACAGCTGGTGAAATGCTACCTGAGGATTTGCTTGTGGTTGCAACAGACCCAGATTGAGTTTTATCAACATCTGGTGAAATGCTACCTGAGGACTTGTGTGTGGTTGTAACAGGTCCACCAGATCGAGTTTTATCAACAGCTGCTGCAGTCCTACCAGATTTTTCTTCGCTAGATTTTTCTTCAATACTAGCAGCAGATTCTTCTTCGATACTAGCAGATTCACCAGACTGAACTTTCGCCGTGTCACCTGGTTCTGACATCACTTTAGTAGACAGTTCAGGTTCAATTAACACTCGGGGTGAAACGCTGGCTTCTTCGCTTTCACTTTCATCATCAGTAGTGAGAGGTGTACGCGATTGGAACTGCGCGTCCGTGGTTGTGACTACTTGAAACCCCCCCCCTTTTTCCATCATTCCATGTTTTCCCTCTCTTTCTTTGACTCTATTGTACTCCGACCACACTCGATTCCGTTGCTATAACTACTGTTTTGGGTGTGGTTATACACTGGTACGGCGTCGCAGTCCGTTGTTGCCCCCGTGACCTTGTTATGACTGGACAGTGGTATCTTGATTTCGTCAGGACACCTACCGATTTTTTAGGGGTCTGTCCTGGTGTTCTGAAAAGTACTGCTTCTGTCCTGAGTTTAAACTGTTGGTATAAGAATCTGCTCCATTTTTAGCTATTTGAAGTTCAAACGCTTAATAAAAAAAGGATTTGATGATTTCTGATCTCCAATAATGAACTAAATGTACTAAATGTACCAAGTGGTGTTAATCGCTAATCACTTTATGCTTCAGTTAACTGTTAGATGTCAAGATCTGCAATGATAATGAGCTTCCAAATATTGAACAAGCACTTTTGGGAAGCAATACTTTGGTTAAAATTGTACTGGTTTTGCCTATTGACCCAGAGAGACTGATCAGTGTGATTCGCAAAATTGAAACAGAATACAGGATGGGACTATCTCCAGCTACTGTTGCTGATTTTTTTTCATACAGGATCAATATAAATAGTCAATGCTCCAAGACTGATGAGCATCGTATGATACCAGAGCTCCTGCAAGCAACAAAGTCTGCTACAATGAGAAGTCTAGAAGAGCAACTTGCTACTGATAAATAATGACCATGAACATATGACTCCTCAGAACTGTTAGCTAGATTGATAGCTATATGGTAGCTATATTAAATTATGTCATGTGTAATGTAATGAAAAATAGACCTAATTCCTGAAAAACTGCGCAAATTGTCCTGATAGACACTCGGCTTGGGTTGGCAAGTATGCCCAGATGTAAGACTCGGGACACATAATTGTCAAGGCTATATATATTAGGCCTCTTTCAACAGTAATGTCCAGGAAGCTGCAAGTCCTCTGCAAGTGTGTGCTAGTCATAAAGGAAGATGTGATTGTACATGCCATGTGCCACAATTTTTGCTGACATTGACAGAGAAGGTGTTCTTCTTTCATAATATCTCTTATTTGTTCACACATTATCACAGATTTTAGTGAAATCCTACCGTGCACCTTTAAGGTGTGTTGTCCAAGGAAGTGGCAAGATCTGCTACCACACAGGGTGATCAATTGGCAATGTCAAGCCTCTCATCAACCAATTGAAGGCTGACAGCCCTGGTGTGAAAGAGGTAAGGTATGTGATGATGCCACAGATGTTGGTTCCAGCTAAAGGAGTTCTGGGTTACCGTATAGTTAGCTCTGGATACAATCCTAATGCAACCAAAACCCACCTGATAATAATAGAGCAACATGAGGAAGAGGGAAGGGGTCGGAGAACTTTTTGCAGGTACTGGTCTCACTATCTCAACCAGAGGCAAGCGGCCATCTTGGAGCAGCAATTGATGCAGGCTAATTTAAGAAGTATGTTGGTGTTAAGGTAAGGATGGACTAATGAGATCAAAGAGTTTGCCAAAATTGACCACATGCAGCATACAATGCCTTACTCATGGTGGCCTCTGCAGCTGCTGGACATATCTATCATGAATCATTCCTGATGTTTCTTCCTTATTTCAATTCATAGAAAATGAGGCATTCACCAGCTATACAGCTGGTCAATTACAGGCAGAGGCTCTTGTTCATAAACCTCATGTAATTTGTGTCTCAGAAGCACGTCTTGATGACAATATTCCCAACAGTGTTGATAGCTACAGTGTTGTTACGCTTGATAGAAATTAACATGGTAGGAGAGTTGCCATGTATATTGGTTCACTGTTTACATACAATATTTTGTTTGCTAGAAACTCTAATTTTGAATCTATCGTTGTATCTTTAAATTATAATTTGTTTAAGGGGGGACTATACGTCAAAACCACAAAACAGTTGTACCTATTTCTAATTGCCATAACTTTTTTTCTCTTTTGTCTATATAGATAATTATGTTATCAAAGTCTTTGTTATTCTGTGAGTGTTTTTATAAAATGTTAAATATCTCTATAGACTAATTTTCTCAGAAGATACATGCAGAAACATCGAGGTGACTCCAAGATATTTGTGGCACTGCCTAACGATTTGAGGTCAAGTACTCATAATTGGTGTGTGGCTTGCTAAGGAGTGTCTCAGTAATTTCCATGGACCAAAGTTACCATATGTTGTCATGTCGATTAGTTACACACTACAGAGTCTGAAAAACTGGTAAAAACTAGAGTGACCTCTTCTAACCACCATCTCTTGGCAATCCTTGCAGTAAACAAAAATCTGATTCCTCATGGCAATCACAGAGTACTAAAAAGAGCTCTCAAATGACATACACATCAAAAAAAATGCAAACGGTTTTAAAGTTATTCTCGCCACAAGAAATACTTCCATTAATTGTGGGAATAAGCAGTCCAAGTTTGGAAAACGAAATGTTTGAGTTAGCAGTGAAATAACTTGACACAATATGTTCTTTTACAAGTTTTAGCAATTCCTTGATCTGTTTTTTTATACTTCCATGACTTTCTTGAGTTTTTCTGTGCCTGTATCTATATACATGTAACAAAGAAAAATATGATGAAAATTGTTAGATGTATATGTGGAATTTACAGCTGAATGTTTGTACATGTCAAGGAAATGTATGATGAAGTAGATCCACCATAACTTTGAAATGAAGCATCCCATGTCTCTAAAACTTTGGAAATAGCAAGTAGATAGATGCAACAACAGTTTGAATTTAAAATATAATAATCATAAAATAAAATAAAATTTCATGTGTAGTCTCCCCCTGTGTGTGTGGGGGGGGGGGGGGGGGGGGCCGTACATCAGCACCACCCAAGTATTATAAATCACCATAACTTTTGTTGTATACACTCTATGCAGGTAATTTTATTCCCTATTTCCTTATGCTTTGTGCTTCCTAATGATATGTTGAATGTCTCTGCATAAATGTTTTCTCGGAAGATACATCAAGATCCCTAAAAAAGTTGACCTATCTGAAAAGTTCATAACTGCCCTAATTATCAAGACCAAAGTCCCACATTAAATTTTGGTCAGCTGGTAGAGGAGGCCCTAATCTGCAATACATGAACAGATTATCAATAAATGTAGTGGTTTTAGATTGGCAGGCCACCACTTTGGCAACGGGAAACCAGGGAAAATCCCAAATCTCACCACTTCAAATCGCTAATATTTATAGTAATTAAAAAGTTGGCACGTACATTAAACAGATAATTGTACGAACTATCCAGTGATTTTTAGTGAAATGTAGGAAAGTTGTGAGCTTGACGGCCCAAAAAAAGATTTTTTTGAAAAATATAGTTCAAGTTAGGCCAAATATCATGCAAGATGTGTTCTCTTTGTAGTTCTTGATCTGTTACATAGACAAAAAAACAGAAAGAAGAAGGAAAAAAAGAAGGGGGGGGGAATGTCTTTTTTTTGACGTATAGTCCCCCCTTAAATTCTGTGTATGTGTTTTTTATAGACCACCAGCTGTAGTGATGCCTCAGATACTCTATTTTCTACACTATGCAGTCTTAATGTAAGCGTTTCCTCAAATTTTATCATGGTTGGGGACAATATAGATTTCTCTACCCACTGGCACCCTTTGTTTTCAAAGTTGTTCTTCATTACTTTACTTGACCAAGTTGTTAAAGATTACACACCTTTTAACTCAAGTGGTAATCACTTAGCATTTACCTGGCCATTCCAAAATCATCCTTTCTTTCATCTAGACTCATTTGGTGTTACCAAAAGGCCAATTTCAATTTAGCTTGTGACCTCCTGGATCAGATTGATTGGGGGTCAATATTGTTAGTATATAAATAATTTCTGGGAAGTCTGGCATAAAAAGTTTATGGATGTTATGGAGAAGTGCATCCCAAGGAAGATATTGTCACCTCATAGAAGCTTACCCAGGATAAACAGTGACATCCTTAAAGCAATCCGCAGAAGGAACATCTTGTTCACTGCTTACAAGCACTCTGATAGTGTTTGTAAATTAAGAGAATACAAACTTGTCAGGAAAGCTGTTGTTTCTGTCATGAGAATTTCAAAAGCAGCATATCTCTCAAGACTACATTCTGCTGATACTAAAACATTTTGGAATTGAATAAGTTGCTCTCCAAATGTAAGTCTGCCATGCCATCACTTTCCTGCAATGATGCACTCTTCTCCTCAGAGAAGACAAAGCCCAGCTACTTAATCAGCACTTCCACAATAACTTCAACCATCCCCCAACCTTAATGGCTCCTAAAATTCCACCCTATCAGACTGATCCTCGTACCTGCCTGTCTGAATTACTCTGCACAGGTTATCAGATTTAGGACCTAATCACAGCTCTCGACTGTAGAATAGAAACTGGACCTGACAATATATCCACCAGAATTCTTAAGGCCACTGCCCCTAGTATTGTTCCAAGCATTACCAATCTATTCAATCCCTTATTCATACTGTAACCATACCTAGCAGTTGGAAGCAGACCACGATCATGCCTATACCCAAAAAGAGGGAGGGAAACAAATCCTGCTAACTACAGACCTATATCAATTTTATCAGTTTTAAGCAAACCCCTAGAGAGGATCATTCATAAATTCATCTCAGAGCACCTCCAAAATTATTCACCCATTTTCCAATGCCAATGGGGATTCTCCCCTGATAAGTCTACCCCTCTTCTGCACTGCTATCATTTACGAATGCATGCTCAATCTTTAGATAAAGGTCATGATATGTGCTCGATCTTTTTCGATCTAAGCAAAGCTTTTGATTCCATTCCACACTCCCTTCTGCTCAACAAACTTGTGGAGGGTTAGCAGTTGAGTTTGGAGAGAAGAGTTCATCAAATAATGGAGATACTTTAATTCATAGTCCAAAACAGATCTCTTATATACCCTAGGCTACAATAATAACATTCCATGTGCACAGAAATGACTAAGGATAAATAAGTAACACATTTTGCAAGTATAGCTACAACACCATGCCAAGATAATACCGAAACCAACAGAGGACACCCCCAAACCATCAACACCCAAACCATAACCACCACAGAGGCTACACCAAACCATTAATACCTAAACCATAATAACCACAGTAACTAATTATAAAGTATTTCCAGCCATTGTTCTAAATATAGTTTATCCCTCACCAGGTGCTCCATTACACTCCTTCCCCCTTCTCCTACGACATACTTGTCATGTTTTGGAGAGGCTTTCTGGCACTCCGGGCATGACCAACAATGTCTGGTGACATCCTTGAATAGGCCTGGCCAATAAAACCGCTGAAGTATACGACTAGCTTCCCCAAGTGGCCTGCTAGGGGTATGTTGTGAGCAAGTTCTGAACAGCTTTTAGACATTGCACTGGGAAGAGGAGCTGCTCCCTTGCTCCGCAGTCATCATCTGCTCTTCCAGGAGGGGTGTACTTCCGATACAGGCTCATTCTCTTCGAAAGAATTTATTCCCTACCTGTCCTGGTTTTCCCTCAGCCACCCGGCAGGCTGCTACTAGGGTAGGATTAATTATCTCTTGGAGTCCTGCAACTGTTTAGCAGTCAAATCAAGTGAGGAGGTGGGTGTATCCTCAGTTCCCTCCCTTATCTGCTATATGTAGGGACAACTTCACCTTTACGTTGAACTGGGTGAAGAGGGAGGTATCGACCTTGGATAATGTCATCTGCTCTCCTGGTGAATCTTTGCTTGAACCACATGGCACTCCATCCTCTCCATCTAGAGGATTTAGCACAGCTTCGACTCCTGGTCGTTCCTCTGGGAGTCCTCCTCTTCACATTCTCGTTGCTTGGTTAGTGCACCATGTGATGACCGCTAGCATCTCTTAGGATGGTCTGCATTGCATTGGGTCTCTGCTGAGCCCTTACTCAAGACAGCCAACAACACTGGAATGTCTCAACCCTAATGGTACTGGTAGAGTATCAGTGACACCAGCTTGCACAGCAAACTCCTGTGAGCCTACACAGATTCTAACCATTGCAATGACATACAAATCACATTTTATGGTGATCTCACCCTCTGTCTTTACTGTTGGAGGAACCAGGTCTGCTCGTTGGTCTAGGGTTGTCATAGCACCACTGTCCAGTAGCATATTGTCGACTTGTACCCCCTCAACAGTCCCACCTCTGACAATCTTCTTGTACGGAGTTGGCACTTGCTTTGGAAAATTCCTTGTCCACTGCTATTTGCAGGACAGTGATGTATTCTTCGGACAACTTGTAGCTATATGCCTGAGCTCCCAACAGTTGAAGCATCTGATTGCAGACCACTGGGAGTTCCTAGTCACCAGTTGTTAAGGCCCTGTTGAGGTTGACGCTACAGGATTCCTAGGTTTTGGGCAGTCTCGAGCCCAATTCCCTCGAGCCCAATTCCCAATGTCTCCACACCTTGGACACTCCCCTGGAGGTGGCCGTTCATTCTTTCCTTCTTTAGCCATTGCTCTGGCTGTAATAGTTTTCCTTGCTTGCAGGTAATCACCTGCCAGCTGTGCCACCACTTCACTGGTTTTGGGCTTGTACTCTGTGACATAGAAATGCAAATCCTCGGGAAGGGTATTCAGGAACTGCTCCTTTAACAATCATATCAATTACTTCCTTGGTATCCTTACAGTCTTTCATCCAGCGATTACCTAGATTACTTTGGTGCATGAGTTGTGTCACCAACTCCTGAGGCATCCCTACCTCTTTGATCCTGAAGGCTCCAAACCATTGGCGGTACTTTTCTTCATTAATGTCATACCTCCTAAGGATTGCCGCCTAAAACTGGCCATAATCCTTCGAGGCAGGTAGGCATTGCAGCATATGCCTGCTGTGCCTTTCCTGTAAGTTGCGGAACCAGGAGAAAAGACTGTCCAGCTCCCTCTATTTCATAGGCCCCCATAGTCCTCTCAAAAGTGACAAGGTAGGCCTCAATGGCATTCCTATCCATGAGTCGAGTTAACTTCAGGGTTGGGCGACCGTCTCTGGTCTCCATGACTTGTGGTGCTTCGGTACTTTAGAGATTTGATTATTTATATATTTTGAACTCTTATTATTGGTTAAAAAAACATGAAAACATCAATGACTATCAGCTGACTATTAGTTGTGATGTCACAGCCACATAATTTCTCATGTGTCCAGTTTTGCCAGATCCAGCCGCCAAGGTCCCCCCCCCCCCCCTAGAGGGAGAACCCACGATCATTTGTAGGTGTGGTGGTATGTTTGTCGACCTGAATGAGTTGTGTGAGTGGGCACCAGTGGGGACCTGGGATGGCACCGGTTTCCCTGAGGGAGCCAGTGTTGCAGGAGTAGTGTCTGGGGCAAGGCCTAAGGATTCATCGCTAAACGCAGGCTTGAGTCAGTCGACTGAAACTGTGTCTGGTTTGCTTTGATGTCCAGCATGAAATACTTGTCGGTACGGTCAAGTAATCGATAAGGCCCATCATACAGGCATTGTAGAGGCGTGAGGTGGGCATCATGGCGAACAAAAACGAAGGGCGTCATGTGAAGGATGTCCGGCACTTATGACCTGTGTTGCTCATGGCATGCAACTGGCTCTGCACGAAGTTGCTTCATGGTCATGCAGAGACGGCCGAGCAGTGTGTCCGGGTATCTGCCCCAGGAGTGCGATGAGAGTCGATGTCGAAAAACTCGCCAGGCAGGTGTTGAGTAGTGACATAGACTAACTCAGCAGATACACAGCCCAAGTCATACTTGGGTGTTGAACGGATGACAAGGAAGACAATTGAAAGTTCATCCATCCAATTGTTGTTGGTCAGGCGAGCCTTAAGAGAGGCCTTCATCTGCCTGTGAAAGCCCTCAACCATTCCATTAACCTGCAGGTGGTAGGCTGTGATACATTGTTGGCGAGCGCCCAGCAACAGTTCAGTTTGGCCCAGAGATCAGAGATGAATTGGCGGCCGCAGTCGGAGGTGATCTCAGCTGGGACTCCGAAATGCACAACTCAGTGGGAGAGCAGTGCCTGGGCGCAAGAAAGAGTCATCGCATCTGGCATGGGAATTGCTTCAAGCCACCATGTTAAATAGACGATTGAGAACAAGTTGTTGTTGCCCTGGCAGACTGGAAGTGGGCCAACAATGTTGATGTGGATGGCCACAAACTGGCGGTCCAGAACATCAAACTGCTGGACAGGGGCAGCCACATGGCAGTGAATTTTGTCCGACTGGCACGCGAGGCAGGTGTGGGCCCAGGCCCCTACATCGCAATTGAAGCTTACATGAAGCTCCTTGCAATGAGTTTGCATGAAGTGCAGATTATATGGATGGGAAAAAACTCATTGCCGCCAGCTGGCCGGAACAATTGGGTGTGGTCGCCATGTCAAGACATCTACCAGGATGGTGCTTGGGGCATTTTGCAGTGGCCTGTCCTCGAACTGCAGGCTGGTGCAAGCAGTACAAAAGTCCTGCACTTCCAGGTCTGTTGTTTGTGCCTGAGCCATCACGACGAAATCAATGTCCTCTGTGGCATGTGCTGCAAACACAGAAGTGGGTGCAGCAAACTTGTTGAAGAAGGCAGCACCAGCCGTCCCGTGCCAGCACAAGACAAGGCATCTGCGACCACATTGTGTTCCTCAATGTGCTGCACGTCTGTAGTGTATTCAGCAACTAACTGCAAGTGTCATAGTTGGCGGTCAGACCAGCGATCCGATGCACTCGCAAGTGCAAATGTATGGGATTTATGGGTCAGTGTAGATGTGGAAAGCACGGCCCTCGACGAAGTAGCAGAAGTGGTCAATGCCATGGACCATGGCTAGCATATCACGGTCGAATGCACTGTAGCGGGACTCTGCCTGTGAAAGCTTTTTATAGAAGAAGGCTAGAGGCTTCCAAGAGCCATACTGCCACTGTTCAAGGCCACCACCGATAGCCTTGTCAGATGCATCGACAGTGATGCTGGTTGTCGCAGTACTGCTTGGGTGAACTAGCATGGTGGCAGTGGTGAGTGCTGCTTTGCATGCCCGAAAGCATTGTCCATGATTTACGACAACATGAGCTGCTTAACTTTCCCTGCAGTGGTCATGTGAAGCAGGAGCAGTTGTTCGGCCGCATGAGGGATAAACCGGTGATAGAAGTTCAACATGCCCAGGAACACCTGAAGGCCCTTGACATCTGCCAGATGGGGGAAATGTGCGATGGCCTCGATGCAGTCGGGCGGCAGACAGACACCACCTGTGGTGACACAGTGGCCCAGAAAGTCAATGGAGCTGACCCAAAGCATGCATTTGCTGGGGATAATGACCAAGCCGTAGGCCATAAGGCATTTGAAGAGTAGTCAGAGGTGGCGGCGATTGGGACGGCTGGTGATTTGCTTGCCACCAAGATGTCATCCAGGTACATGAAGACAAATCCCCTACCCAGGCAGACCTGATCCATAAGGCTCTGTAATGACTGAACAGCATTGCTCAAACCGTAGGACAAGCGCGTGCACTCCCAAAGACCAATTAACGACAGTCTTAGAAATGTCGGCTTTGTGAACAGGGATCTGGTGGTAGACCCGCACCAAGTCAATCTTAGAAAAGATTGTGCACCGATGCAATTGCGATGTGAAGTCCTGGATGTGTGGCACTGGGTAACGGTCATTTTTAGTGGACTCATTGAGATGCCGGTAGTCACTGCAAGGTCGCCAGTCTCCCAATCTTTAGGCACCATGTGAAGTGGCAATGCCCACGGGCTGGATGACCACCGGATGATGCCCATCTTCTCCATTTTCTCGAACTCCCATTTAGCTGTATGCAATTTATCCAGTGGGAAGGTGGAGGGCACGAGTGTGCACTGGTGGTCCATCAGTTGGGATGTAGTGTTCCACCCCATGCGTCATCTCAGGTGAGGCTCATTGAACATGGGAAACTCAGTGAGGATCCGGGTGTACTCGTTATTGGCAGTGCCAGCATAGTGGAGTCCAAGTGAGGTTGAGCTGACTGGTAGGCAAGAATACTGGCATACGTTTCACGGTCCACCAGCATCGGCCATGCAGATAAAGGAGCAACCCTTTCAGTAAGAAGAAATCGGCCCCGAGAATGGGGTGAGACACATTGGCAAGCTCAAAAGTCCAGGTAAACTTTTGGAATCCCAGCGATATGGTGCGTGTGCCGTATGTCTGGATGGTGGTGCCATTGGCAGCCACCAGAGGGTCTATCTTCAGCCCCCGATGGTCCCGGGCTGGTGCAGGGTAAATGCTGACCTCTGCCCCTGAATCAACGAGGAAACGGTGTCCAATGCTGCGGTCCCACACATAGACAAGGTGGCTTTTCTTCATTTGACTAGTATCACAGGGCGCTACTGTGGGCTGTTCTGCTCATTTCCCGAAAACGAGCATTACTTCCTGCAGTTGTGGGCCTTGGTGCTGAATTTTTAATGGTAGAAGCAGTAGCTGGTGGGCGAGCGGGTGAGAACTTGCCCGCTAAGATTTGCCTTCAAATCTCCTCGTGCCTCCAATGGCGCTGAGACTAACCAAGTCGCGCTTCTGGCCCATGACCGCATCTGCCGCAGCCGCCATCTGCTCAACCATATCGAGTTTCAGCACGGAATCACAGCTCAGACATCGTCAGGCAGTTGACGCATGAAGAGGTGCCGGAAGTGTTTAGTGTTGAGGGTCTTCATGGCTGCATGACCTTGTCATCCTCTGTTTGAGCGTAGGCCTTGAGCAGGGCCTCTTTGAGGCTGGTGTACTTGTTGTCGGCCAGCGAGTTCTCAAGGGCAGAGCTGATCCTGTGGGCTGTGGTCTGGTCCAGGGCAGCGATGATATGGTATTATTTTGTCAATGTTCCGAACATGAAACTGGGCCTCAGCCTGGGTGAACCAGAAGCGGGGGTAGGCCGCCCAAAAACTAGGGAGCTTGATTCCGACGGCCATTTTCAGCGGCAGACTTTAGAACTCTGGTTTGTCAATGGGTGCCAGACGTGTCGGTGACGATGTCCGATGGCGCCATGATGATGTTCTTCTATGGAGTTACCACTTTAGAGATTCGAATATTCCTATATTTTGAACTCTTTTGATATGAAAAACATGAAAACATCAATGACTATCGGCTGACTATTACTTGTAATGTCACAGCTGCATAAGTTCTCACGTGTCTAGTGTTGCCAGATCCAGTGATCAAAGTATGTTCGATCACCATCCGCTGCAGGAGATCCATCTGTCCATGCATCTGGCAGCGTTTTTCGGCCATCTCTTCTTTGAATCTCCGTTGTTCTCCCGGTAACTCCTCATCATGCCTCTTGCGATCCTCGAGCATTAGACGCATCATCTCAGTGAGTTAGGCCTTTGAGGGGTACTGTCTTCGCTTGACATCTCAATTGGCTTTTTTGGTAGACTCAGCCGGACCTTGTTGTCACCGATTTGTGTGGATGGGATCTTGTGAACAACTTTCTCACTATTATATCCTACTGCTATCACCAAATGTGGAAGATTAGCAGTTGAGTTTGGAGAGAAGAGTTGATCAAATAATGAAGATACTTTAAGGGGGACCTAACATGTTTTTTAATTTATTTTATTTTTATTATTATTATAGTTAAACACACAAACATTCACATTCATTTGATGTTTCATTATGAAGTTATGAGCATTTTTATGTACAACACTTCAATGATTTATTGTCAAACATTGCTCCAGGAGAAGGGCCCGATCCAAGGTCGAATTCAAGCCAGCATAGTTTCGTGACCGTCACCCCCTGGACTTCAAGCAACCTTCAAAATGAAGCACATTCTTCTGACTACTTTTCATTAGGACGACCAATTCTTGACAAAAATTTGAGTGCCTTACGAAATTAAGTTCGAGCTCTGGGACTTAAAGGAAGTTCAGACAAGCAAAAACGCATCTGTTGGGGATCCCAACAAGAGTTGCCGAGTACCACAGCAAGCAAACCCACAGCAAGCAAACCAGACCAAGCACCCTCTTCTGAAGTCAGGCTCTCGGCTTGGAAGACACCAATTCCTGTGTCGACAGCTAGTGGTAGGAAGCTAGCGCTTTCATGCCATCAACTGCTGGGATGTCCCCATCAACTTCAGCGCATAATAAGCAGTTCCATGGGTCTGGTTCTGAGAGAGCTGACTTCACTGGAGACTTCAGCTTGATCAAGAACCAGAGTCTCGTTGAGACTGTGAGGACGTGACAGTGTTGTTCTGGGGGGCTCTGGCTGTCAAGACAAAGCTGAAGAACCTAGAGATTTATGTGAGAATTTAGTTGTCTTGTGACAATGTGACAATTTGTCTAGCATAGATGAATATAGGTCTATGAATGCCAGGAGCGTCATGGCTGCAAAGGTTTTTGGCATTGGAAGCGGCCTTCAAGAGTTCATAGTCACCCGGCACCGAGCTTTCAGGACCATAACATTACTGGGTGAGTGTTCTGAAAAGGAGGCTCTGTCTAGTTGTTTGTCTGTTGCTACTAACCTGCACAGATTACGGGACATCGACCCTGATGTCAAAGACCTAAAGATGGGGGGAAAGAACGGTCAAGAACTTGTCTGGACACTTGTAATAAAGTTGTAAAATAAACCTCAACTTGAGAATCCTGGTGTGGGTGTGTGTGGTTTTATTTCTCTTGGCACACCTACCTCTGTAATTTTTTTCTTTTTGTCTCAAACTTTCGGAAGTCCTTATATAATAATGGTCAAGTTATAATGCTATATGCCTCATGAAAAATTCTGACTACTAATCTACAAACTCTCATAAAATGTAATGCCACTTAGTTGTCCAATTATCAAAGTTTTATTGCACCAATTGAAGCCTACATAACCACTTTAGCCCTTAGTGGAGTTACATCTGCCTAGAGCAGCCCTACCAAAAAAGGGTCTAGAGCCTATTACTGACTGTATCCCTTAACTAACCCCAATATTTTAATGTTATTTTAAAGCTCTAAGAGAGAGCTATCTTTTAAGCATAAAATTAATGACATGAGTTGTACGGTTCAGAAGTTATGAGCCCTTGAAGGCGGACACTTCACCCCCACCCCCGTTTAAACACGTTAGGTCCCCGGAGGGTACTGTCTTCGCTTGACATCTCAATTGGCTCTTTGTAGGCTCTGCTGGACCTTGTTGTCATCAATTTGTGTGGATGGGTTCTTGTGGAGCAACTGTCTCACTATTATATTCCACTGCTGCCACCTAATGTGGAGGGTTAGCAGTTGAGTTTGGAGAGAAGAGTTGATCAAATAATGAAGATACTTTAATTCAGTTATTTAATTCACAAAACAACCCCAGGCTACAATAATCACATTTCATGCTGTCAAATCCCATCCCTGACTGGCTGAAGACAGCCCTGAGAAACTGGGAACATCAAGCAATAAGAATGCCCTAATGGCCAATATTAGTGATAATATGCTACAATGACTTGTTCATCACATCACAATAGACTCATCAACACATATCTTCTAATCACATCACAATAAACTCGTCAAAACTTATTCATCTTCTAATCACTTCACAATAGACTCATCAACACCTATTCATCCTATGGGATTCACATTATTGTCTATGCATTCAACACCTTTCTTGTAAGAGCAGGATTGCAAGGGTACTTAAACCCCTCTGCAACCCCAGCACAGGAGTTTCCTTCAGCTACTTCATTTCATTCTACTTCTATTGTGTTTAGTTTGACTTGATTAAAGTTAACTTAAGGCCTAAGAAACTTACTGTTTAGCTGTGCTATGATTGAGAGGGAACTCTGGTGGCAGCATTACCGGAGAACAATACCTGCTGGAGGGTATAGTACTCATTGTTGTGCCTCGGTCGTTGGGGCATTAACACACAGAAATGGATAAATAAGTAACACATTTTTCAAGTGCAGCCACAACACCCGACATCACATCACCAACCAGCCAAGTTGGTAACGAAAAACAAGTCCAAAGGACAGACCCAAGCATCAACACCCAAACCATAACAACCACAGAGTATATACCAAACCACTAATACCTAAAACATAATAACCACAGTAATTATAAGGTACTCCAACAATCGTTCTAAATATAGTTTATCCCAACTGTGTGTTCCATCACAAACTACTTACATCAAATCTGGATCCGCACATCATAAATTGTCCACAATTATCTAAATAACAAATAACAGGGAACAGTTTGTTGTTGTTAATTGGGCTTGCCCCATCTCTTCCCATAACATCTGGGTTCCTCGGGGCTTTATATTGGACTACTACTGTTCCTCATATTGACGTTGATTGTGTCATCTATTAAAGTTATTATCTATGCCGATAAGTGATATAGTCGCCTAGATTTCATGTGTGTTCAAAATGATGTCGCTATCTGTGGACCAGAACCAATTTCCTTGCACTGAACACCAGTAAATGTTGCTACATCATGTTTTCCAGAAGGGCCAGCCCATGTGTTCCAGTTGTTCCTCTTGTTATTGAGGGAGAGATGGTCATCCAAGTTTAGGATTACAAATATCTAGGCAGTACTCTGTCTAACAACCAAACTCATTCTTCTCATCTGCCATTTATCTACGGAACTCACTGCCTTCAGATACTTTGTGGAAATCTTCTTTGCCCTCATTCAATAGGTTATTAGTTAGGCACATGAAGCTGTAATCACTACTTCAATAAAAAAATAGTTTATGTTATTGTTCTTTGTGTTGTTCATGTGCTATTCCTGGGTTGGATATACCGGACCGGTGCTAGCGGGTATTTGCTATTTTCATGTATCCATTACAAATTTGTTTCTAGATTAATATAATATCGTAACGTACTATCGAAATTGTGCATGACCTTGAACTTCGTCTTCCACTTCAACGTTTATAGGACAGCAGTGACTACAGATCCAGATGGAGTACACATTATGGCGGTTGTTAATGAGAAGTTACTGCTATAGTTATTTAACATTGCTAGCTGCACTGGGTAGCACGCTTAGCATTACTAAAACCGCACTGCTAATCACTAGTAGATAGCTAGCTCAATACAACAAGTTTGAAACACTACTCATCAAACTACTAGCTACCCAAGTGCTACCATCTGATCTGGTTGCAAAGCCACTAGCCGACTAGTAAACTATCGTCTATATACACTTACCACCTGTTTCCAGGCATTGTCCTTTTCCTTGTATGTTTAGCTGATATCTTTATTGCTCCAATGAGCTTGTTCTCATCTACAAATGCTATTATGTTTGACTCTGCAGTTCAACCAATATATCCGCATTCTGGTTCCTCGTTGCTGGTTCGCAATTATGGAATGCCAACGGGACAACAATATGAAGTGGAAAAATTGATTGACAGAAAATAGTGAAAAATCGATTGCGTTTGCAAAAAAACATGTTTGCAGAAAATTGATTGCAGAAAAACATTTGCAAACGATTTTCTGCAATCAATTTTTTCACTAAACCTAGTGTTATTTCTAGGATGACGCCTAGGTTTGGAGTTAAAAGCTTTCTCACAATAATAGATCTTGAAAGACTTTCCATGAAAATTATGTAGTCAACAATGGTCCTCGGACTACACTTCTCTTCTCACTAAGCTTCATCTTCCATCTCTATCCTTTCACCACCATAACAGCAAACTTATCTTTTTCTTCAAGCTTGTTCACAAAAACATAGATTTTCCTTCTAGCCTCCCACCATGCTAACCTATTCCCTGCTACAACCTCCGATCGTTCCACCCCCAGTAATCATCTGCTAATCGCTTACAGAACTCAGTCTGCTTATCTTTCATATTTGCCTTGTACTACTACGCTCTGGAACTCTCTCCCCAATTACATGAAAGAAACTGAACAATTTTAGCACTATACTCAACACCCCTTATCATCACTTTGGCTTTTAGCTATTTAACTATAATCACTATAATATATTCCTCCATGTGTTTGTTTACTAGCCTCTTGGCTGTTGAATATGATTAAAAAAATCATTATCAACCACACCAACCACAGCCTCAACCTACATCAGTATCGACCACACACCCAATCAACATCAGTATCGACCACACTCCAGCCTCATCAACCTACATATATCGACCACACCCCAGCCTCAACCTACATCAGTATCGACCACACACACTTCCACACCACAGCCTCAACTCAATCATATACACACTCAACATAATTATTATGTCTAAGTAGCGTAGTAGTTGGAGGCAGTCCAACAACAGTCGGTACTTGAATGTCAGCTCTAGGAGTAGTTGGAGTACATGTAACGAAATCTTCATCGTCAGCAGGTAAGTCGGGTTCCACGGAATTGTCAGGGGATCTGTCTCCATTGGGACTTGGCTCCAATGGTTTGGGCTGATCGACATTCCTACACCAAATGACGCCATCATGGACTGAAACCAGGTAACTTAAAGGTCCTTGTGTCTCCGCAATCACTCCAGGTATGTACTTTTTACCAGGGCATACATTGTGTACAGTGACTTCTTGGCCAACCTGAAACTCTGTAAGTTTCGCTCGTCGGTCATGCTGTGACTTCTTGGCCAGCTTGTTTCTCAACCACTTTAGAGACTCCAACTGCAGTCCTAGCAGATGTAGTCGAGTCCTGATATCTCGACCTAGGAGCAATGAACAGGGAGTGGTTCCAGTAGTAGCGTGAGGTGCTACTCAGTACATGAATAGGAAATTATCCAATCATGTTGCAGAGGTATACCTTCCCTGTTCTCCTGCTCTCATTGCTTCCTTGAAGGTTCTGACAAACCTTTCCGCAAGTCCATTGAATGAGGGATGATACGGGGAGGATTTGACATGTTTTACACCATTCTGCAGGAATGTTGCAAACTCTTCTGGCACAAATTGGGATTATCGGAAACCAACTGTTCAGGTATGCCATACCAAATAGGTGCGTAAGAACTACAGTGGTTTTTGTAGCAGTGGTGGTCTTCATTTCCTGAACTTCAGGCCTTTGAGTGCGCACCAACCACAATGAGGTAATTAAAACCTAGGAATGGGCCAGCAAAGTCCACATGGACACGTAGCCAGGGTCAGGATGGCCATATCCACAGGTGTTAACGGTGCCACAGCAGGAGCCTGTTTGACCTGCTGACATGGTATGTGTAATTTCACCATCTTCTCAATATCGCGATCTATGCCAGGCCACTACGAGCCAGGCATTTCATCCGTTGCATCCCAGGCTGGCTGGAATGGAGTTCCTCAAAACAGTATGTTGCAACTTCTGGGGGAGCACTACTCGAATTCCAAGCATGATACACTCTACCTCCACCATTAAGTCATTACGGTGCCTCCCCCAGGGTTTGAGACTCTCCTGTGGTAAGTGCCATTCTTGATGTGTCTAGACACCTTGGAAAGTATTTGGCACAAACATGGTTGCTCTCTTAATGTTGTTCATAAATGGTAGCATGGTAATCTGGCCAATATTGAAAAGAGTGACCTCTTCCTTTGAAGTGTGCTGTTGGCAGTCTAGACATGCCATCTGCATTGCAGTGTAATGTGGTTGGTTTGAATAGGTGTAGGCAAAAATGCCCACCTCTGCATCCTAGCTGCAGCTAGGGGAGGGATAAGGCTGGTTCACAATATGCTGCTAGGCCTTATCATATGCGTCGCATGGAATCACTTCTAGCTGGGAGTCGCCGCTTGAGAAGCATATGCCAACCGGAAGCTCCGCCCGTTAATTAACAGATGCCAGCATAATATATAATAATTTCATGAAACACACCATGCACATATAAATATAGAAACTTTAATCACAACAAACAATGTTAATAAGTTTATCAGTAGTTGGTAGATCCAAGTTTAGCCTATTCAATCTTAAATTACGGACAAAATCAGCACAAATATAGTCATCAGCACGATACATCTTAATAAACATGAAATTTACAAATCCGATAGAAGTTGAGAGGAAGCCGTAAAAATATATTTAATTAGACGACAGACGGAGAAACACGATCTAAAAATAAAAAACTGTTATATACTCTGCACACCAGCTGTAAGGTGAAGAATTCTGGTGTGGCACTTTCTAGGTAGTCTCCGTAAAATATTGTTGTAAGCAGTTTCAAGTGACTTTAACTGCTTACAACTCAAGTTCCAGAGAATCCCACCATAGAGGGAAAGGCAATGTAAATCAAAAAGTTCTGTTTTAACAACTGGATCAAAATATGAAAAAGTATGTAAAATAAAATTAGCTTTCCATTGTGACTCTCTTAATATCGTTTGTATCATTTATTGTGCATTCAAGAATATGACCAAGATGATCAACGTAATGTCATTCGCATCCCAAATACTAAGTAATGTTCTCAGTGCATCGATAAGCCTTTCGTCGTCCATTCAACTTTAAAATCACTAGTAAACTCAAATAAAGCACACCAGAATGCCAAAAAAACTCAAATAAAGCAGACCAGAACGACAGGTCGCAACGCCACTCGAATAGAACTCGTTTCTATTCAAGCATTGCGACTTTATGTTCACAATATTTTTTAATAACATGCGGGGAATTTTAGAGGGATCGGCTGGTTCTGATAGATGAGGTACGCAGAATTGCAGGGGCTAGACAGTGGCTGGATGAATTAAGAAGAGTGAGTAAGGATGGAAAGGTGGCATTGCTTTTGGGGAAAGATGTGGAGGGAGTAAGTGATGCAGTAGTGATGGAGGAGGTGGGTGAGTGTGTTATGTATTGGGTAGGGAAGTGGTGGCAGAGGAGAAAGGAATTGTTGTATGGTCAGCTGAGGAATGATCTTTGGTCCACTCCTGTCCCCCCCTTCCTGAGCAGCGGGACACTCGTAACTTAATATTGTGGATAATTTTATTAATTAAGTACTGTTGACTTCTTTTTAAAATATAGATTGTTATTAGGTTAGTTACTAAATAGTTTCACACTGTGCTGTATTATAATATGTGATGGCCTTAACAGGCTCAGCAATAGCAACATTAAATCATAACATCGCATCGCATTTTACATCATCGCTGTAGCGTTTTGCATATTGGAATCAGCCAGGAGGGGCCTGTGGTCTGTTACCAATGTAAACTGTCTGCCATAGATGTACTGGTGATATTTATACACAAGATCAAAGCTTAGACTTCTTTCTCATTTGAGAATAATTCTTCTCACTAGCAGAAAGGGTTCTGGAGGCGTAAGCAACAGGATGCTCTGTTCCATCTGGCAGAATATGTGACATAGGCTGAGCATCAGCTGCCAAATGGTGGGTAATTTTGAGTTGTAATGAACCAGAACCTTGGCTGAACTCGATGTTTGTTTAGCCAAATTGATGGCTTTTTCACAGGCATTATCCCATTTCATACTTGGCATGCTTCCTGAGTAAGCCATTCAGAGCTGAAGGTAAAGTTTTACCAGCTAGGCCAGGCAAAAACTTGCCATAATAATTCAGTAGGCCTAGAAAGGCTCGTATTCTGAGGCATCCTTGAGTCGGGGAGCATTCATAACAGCATTCACCTTGTCAGGTGTAGCATGGATACCTTGCTTGTCTTTGTGTGCCTCAAATAATCGACTGAAGGTCGCAAAAATTTTGCACTTTGGCCTTTTTATTCTAAGGCCATGCTCCTTTAACCGTTGTAACACTTCCCTAGGGGAGGCTAAATGCTCAGCATCAGTTCTCCCAGTGATGATAATATCATCAATGTACACACCCACATTAGGAATCTCCATAAGGTAACCTCTTGTACTTATACAGACCTTTGTAGGTATTAATAGTAACGTACTGAGCTGATTTGTCATCCAGGAGTATTTGTGTGTATGCCTGCAACAAATCTAGTTTCATGTGCATCCTCCAAGTATGCTTCAAAATCACAGAAAATAGCCAGCTTCCGGAGTTCTGCGATAAACTCTGCTACTGATTGTTGTTGGCATTTGTGAAAAATGCATCTCTGAGCTATGACAAATGGCTTTGAATCAAAATTCAGTCAAATCCTTTGTGGCTGGTTTTTTGGGTGCGAGAAGATTCGTAAGGACTCCGTAGGTCTTGCCAGCTATAGAGAACAGCAGGTTTCTTTGCATCAGCAACGTTGTTAGCTGTAAAGAAGACCTCTATTCTCTCTGGGTAAGTGGTATTTGTTTCCACATCGGCGTCAATTTTCCTAGAGTGCTGCCATCATTTTGATCCTCATCAGCAATTGTAGTGTTTGTGTTCCTTCTACACTCAATAAAAGTTGCAATGCCAAATTGATTTCAGAAGTGATATGTGAAGTAACACACCCAAAGTTCATTGGTCGTGATTTAATCCTGACATTGCTGAGACTGTTAAGGCCTTCACATAAGTTACAGCACAGTGTGACTATCTAACATAACAATCTATATTAAAAATCAACAGTACTTAATTAATAATAATATCCACAATATTAAGTTGTGAGTGTCCCGCAGCTCAAGGAGGGGGGAGTGGAGGGGACCTACCTCAGCTGACTATAAAACAGTTCCTTTCTCCTCTGTCACCACTTCCCTGCCCAATACATAACACACTCGCCCACCTCCTCCATCACTGCATCACTTAATCCCTCCACATCTTTCCCCAAAAGCAATGCACCTTTCCATTCTTACCCACTCTTCTAAATTCATCCAGCCACTGCCCTGCCCCTGCAATTCTGAGCACCTCATCCATCAGTACCAGCCGATCCCTCTCAAATTCCCCGCACATCACCAAATGTTCCACATCTTCCCCTGCTCCACTATCACACATGATACACCTCTCATCCCTAACTATCCCACATCTCTTCTTATCCTCTAACAACCCAGCTGATGCAGTCCTCAGTCAAAATTGCAGCCGCACACCTTCCTGACCATGCATGGACCTCACATACCTCTCCACCCCTGCACCATTCTTTGCCGATTTAAAATTCAGCGTACTCTTCCCGGTTACTTCCTCCTCCCAATCCTTCTCATTTCTCACCTTCACTTTCCCCTTCCACTTGCGTACTGATCCAACCTCGTTGTTTAGCTCAAATTTTCTCCTCAGGCTCTCATATTCTTCCCACCATCTGATTCCTCTATCCTCTCTAAGTTTATTTTTTACCAATCTGCTCTGTTCCAACACCTCTAATCTCTTACCAAACAAAACCTTCATCTCTTCCCACCTCTCCTCTAGCTTCCTCCACCCCATATCTCCCCGTATTGCCACTTCTGCTACTTTATTACTTGCCCTCAACACTCCCCTGCCCACTCTCATCTGTGCTGACTCCAACTTCTTGCAAGCATTATGTCCTCCTGTCTCCACACTTTGGCTGCATGCTCCATACTACTAAGCAACACTAGAAGCTCCCACACCATTCTTCCCCTGTCTACTTCCACCTGCCCATTCCCTCTACTCATCACTGTCATCCTTCCAACCCTGCCTTCTTTGCCATCTTCTCTAACTGAAACATTACCCCTTAGCTTCTGTGATGGAAAGTCGCCCTTCTGCTGAAACAGACACTTTAACTGTTCAGTCAGATCCACACTTTCGTCCGAAGCCTGGGACCTATTCCTAGCCACCTGCTAGAAATCTTATCCCAAGCCAAACTCAGTAACTCTCCCCGAGATACTGGCTACCCACTTGAAACAAGTATGTTATAATTATATTAGAGAATCACACATACACAGTGTCAATCAACACGATCAAGAATCTCAATCAAAGTTCTTAAAGTTCAACATAATCAGGTATCAGTTCTTTTGGGCATAGGCCTAGCGTGCTTGTATCTTATACATAGTCTCCTTTTTAATTCCTTCCATAAGTTCAGGTTGACAGCACTGGTCTCCTTGCCAACCTGTGGATTGGACCAATCATCTTCACTTGGGTCACCCATGTCACAGGCTCCTCAGTCAGGTGGGTGTTCTTGCTTGCTGTCTGTGGTGTGGTTGTGGTTTGTTTGTTCACATGAGCAGCTTGTTCTTTCACATGTATATGTCCATTTGTTAATCCCCCAGATAGTGATGTTCTGCTGTCAACACTACCTGCTGGTTCTGCCACTGTCAGGTGAGGGTATTTCCCTGACAGCTCCCACCTACTTGACCTCTTCCAATATCTCCTCACCAATCCTCATGCACTCCTACTTCCTTCTTCCCTACTACCATGACCTTGCTCTTCTTGCTATTAAACTTCATCTTCCACCTTAACACATATGCCTGTACCACATCCAACATAGCTTGCAGTTCCACCCCTGACTCAGCCAGAAGAATGACATCATCATCTGCATACATAAGTGCCCCACACCAACAGCCTTTCATTTTGAATCCTAGTTCAGCTCTCTCCAACTACTCTGCCATTCCCATCAAATAAATATTGAAGGAGAAAAAGGACATCCCTGCCTAAGTCCATTCTCCACAGCGAACCACCTTGACCTCCTTCCGTTCAATATCACCGTCGTCTCCACCCCACTATACAATCCTACACAGGTCCTCACAAGTTTCTCCTCTACTCCATACTGCCTCAACTTCTGCCACAGTCCCTCCCTGTCATATGCCTTACTTATTTCAACGAAAGCCAGATGTGAAGCTTTCTTCTCGGTCTTCCTCACTTCACAAACTCCTCTCAACACCAACCACTGGTCCGAACATCTCCGCCTAAATCCTCCTTGTGCTTCCGTCAAAATCCTATCTTCAGCGAACACTCCCAACCTCCTTGCCAACACCTTCACCACACTACAACGCAATAAAATTCCCCTATAATTCCCTACATCGTCCTCGTCGCCATCCTTGAGGAGAGGTACTAGTAAACTCCTCTTCCAGTCCACAGGGCAGCACTCAATTGTCATCAACACATTCAGCACCTACACCAACACCTCCACCAACCTTCTACCTCCATCATTAGCATCACATTTAACATTCCATCAGGGTCTGGAGCCTTTCCTTTCTTCAAACACTTCATTACCTCTACTACTTCTTCCCAACTTACTTCTTTACACACAACTCATGCCCACCCACTTCTCCTATCTCTAATTCTTGTACTTTGGCATTCTTTTTTTTTACCTCCTCAGTTCTTCCCAGTGTTTTGCAAATCACCTCCAACACCTCATCTTCCTCCTCCACCATCCTTCCCTCATCATCTTTCACTCCGTTTATCCTTCTCTCCTTCCTCTTTACTCTTAAATCATTCCAAAACAGCTTACAACTAGTCCCACCCTGCTCTCTAATCTTCGTTATAGTTCTCTTCCTCAATTCCTTCTTCTCTTTCCTAATAGTCTTCTTCACTTCCTTTCTTGCTTCTCTATAGTCATCCCATAGCTGTCTTAATCATTAAAGTGAAACTGAATAAGATGTGGTAATTAACACACGCACACAAAATCACTACACTTGAAAGTGAGGAATGCAGCACAACCATGTATATAGCTATGCATCGCGCATAAGAAATGGTATTTCAGGCTACCATTAATTGGCTCATCAGGCTTTTGAGTTTAAAATACAGACAAAAGGATTGGCAGTCAACTCTAAAATAGACATTACTGATATAAAAGATTCCAGTTCTATATATGCAAGATATGAAAGGAGAAGTAAAGCTACAGCTTATTTAGATTAGCAAACGAGGTGATGTAGACTCAATGCGATGATCAGGAACACTTGTCTACCTTTCTCACAGTCTTGCTTCCATCATACATTCCACATAACAACCCAGCTACTATTGAAAACCCACTCTCCCCCCTCACCAAGATCTTCCCCTGTGCAATAAGCAAGAACTCGACCAACACCACAATGACCCCTTCTTTCTCCTCAGATGACAGAGGATGTGGCTTCTTCTCGAACTTGTCCACATGGATTATAACATTTTTCAGGGTACGAATCCTCGTTCCATATTTGTTCAAGGCGATTTCCTTTACATGGTTACTGTCTGTAGCTAGAAAAATATGAGTCGTGTTCTTGCCAGGCAGCTCATCTGCAGCGTTTACTGCACAGCGAAGGGAGAGTTCCCATTCCGAGTGGTGCCGCATTAATTTTGGATTCTTATCTTGTTCAACATGTGGCATTTTTGCAAAACCTGTTCTCACATGAACTGAAACATATGGCAAGTGGTTCAGGCCAAGCACCTCTGCAGCTGCAGACATCCGTTCAAGCACCTCATCATCCAGCTTGAATAAGTAGCGGAACACAATACCAACCATATCATCCACTTCATTGTAGGTCAAATTTGAAAATCCATGCTGTTGCATCCCATCCATTAACCAGTTAGGATTATTTCCATTTCTCTCTTGATCCAGTAATGAACATGGCTCCAAGTTTGTAGAAAGTATAACATTTGTCGCATTGCTACCAATGATCCTCATGTAATACTCCATAGTTTCTTTAGTCTTGTCAACTCTTCCTCCAAGAACGCTCATGAATGTGAAGTGATGTGGACCAATGATATCATCAGATTTCAACGTCCCACTTGCATGCCTTTCCAAGAGGTCAATGACCATATTGTCCCTCCAATTAATCATGTGTGGATGGAGAAAATCACCTTCTGAATAAGTCGGCCAGACTATGAGTAGCCTGCGTCTGCTAAGCATGGCAAGGAGGAGGCTATAAGTAATGCCCTTAATCCGATCCCCAAGTCCACCACAGTACATGAAACTACTACACCACCACACCAATGTCTTTCTGGAAGGCGACTTCCTCATGGTGTCATGGTAAGATACATAGTTCTCCAAGGTCTTGAGAAATCTTTCATACCTCTTTAATAGCAAGTCAACTTCTGAATAAACCCCTCCAACAGGACATTTCAAAGGGATCCCACTCAGCAACTCATTCTGAAAGGACCTTGACACTGAGGTAATTTGAAAGTTCTGGGAACCTGTCTTTGGTGTATATTGATTCTTGAAGAAGACATAGTTGACGCAGATTAAAAAGACAAGCACAAACAATGATAGCAACACGAGATTATTTCTCGCAACATTCGTTGTAATACTGAGCGACTTCATTCTGACAGGAAGCTATATACCAATATTAGAGAATGTGACGGGATACCGAAGAATCTTAGCTAGGCTCTCAAATTAACTTATAAAGACTCCTGCTCTAGGCATTAGTCGATGTAGAATAAAACTTCATCATTACAGGACGAGGGTCACGAACCCTTAAGATTAAACTGTAAATGATGTCATAAAGCAAACTTATTTTTATCGCCCAATAAGAACGGTCGTTACGTGGTTTACTAACGGCTTACGGAACGTACTCGCAGAAGCTAGAAGGAAAAAAAGTAGGGCGAAACAAAATTACAAAAGAGAGTTACCATTAGAAAACACACAACGCAAGCTATATTTACAGGACACTATTGTGAACGCGAGTAAAGACGAGACCGCGCGTATACGCAGACTTGTTCCCCCCCCCCCCCCCCCCCCCCCCTTCAAGACCTCCCAACCGTCCAGGGATGCCCTGGACTGTCCAGGGATTTAGCCTTTTCAAGATTCTATCCAGGGGTCCAGGGATTTGCTACATTTGTCCAGGGATTCACGCCCATTAATGATCAAGGTCCAATATACACATTTCCTTTGTGTGGTAAAAATTAGCCCAATGTGATCAAGGTCCAATATACATATTTCCTTAGTGTGGTAAAAATGAGCCCCATAAATTAATGATCAAGGTCCAATATACACATTTCCTTTGTGTGGTAAAAATGAGCATACCACTGATGCCATGATTACATTGTGGTCAAAGCAGCTGCATGCTTTAGATCACCAGATCAACTTGTTTTAGCTGAACCACCCATCTCAGAAGAAGAAGCCAAAAAGAATCCGCAAGTGGAAAGATGAATGGACATGCTACAACATGTCATCAAGTAGAAAGGGACCAAGTTATGCCCACTGCAACATCTCATGCAATCGATCTCTCAGTGGGTGGTGGAGGATTATGTGAAGTGAAGCGACATATGGAGAGTAAACGCCATAAAGATGGTGCCAAAGCTTTCACAAATCAAGCTACAATGACATCCTTGCAATGCTATTTCAAAAGAAGCAGTCACTTAATGAGCAGGTTATACTACAGCTGAATTGTATTTCCCAATTTTCATAGCAGAGCATAACTTAGCATTTTCTGCTGGAGACCACTTCACAAAACTGTGTAAAAATATGTTCCCAGATAGTAAAATAGCTGAGGGTTTGCTTGTGGAGCAACAAAGACACAAGCCATCATAAAAAATGCTCTTGCTTGCACTCAATGAAAATGTAATCGAAACCTGTGCATCATCTCCTTTCACTATCCTTTGCAATGGGGGTAATGATCAAGATGTACTACGGCTATAATGGTAAGATTTTGGGAATGAAAGTGCACACTTTGCTATCTCATAATTCTTAGCAATGCCAGTTTGTAATGTGGCTACTGCACAAGCGATGTTTGATACTTTATCAAAGGAATTAGAATGTCATAAAATCCCATGGTCTAATGTGATTGGCTATACATCAGATACAGCTTCTGTAATGGTTGGGAAAAATAATTCTGTCCCAAGTAGAATTAATGAAAAACAACCAAAACTATTCAGTCTTGGTTGCCACTTGCCATCTTGCTGCTCTATGTGCTGCCGCAGGCTTAAAAAACTTCCAGTATCTGTGTGATAGCCTTCTCATAGACATTTGTTATCATTTCAAATACTCTGCAAAAAGATGGGCTGAATACTCTGAAATAGAGGCTGACTTTGCAGATATAAAACCACTAAAAAATTTGAAGCATTGCACCACACGCTGGCTAAGTTTGGAGCACTGCATTAAGCGGCTTATTGAGCTCTTTATGCTTATTTTGATCTTGAAGCCGAAAGTACAGCCGTATTCATCCAATTAACAAACTGTTAAAGGACCTATTGGTAAAGCTTTTTTTGCCACTTCGCTTTAAAGCCCTCAACAAGTTTACTGTTGCCTTGCAAACAAGTGCAAGTCATATTTGCTCACTTCAATCAGACATACGTGTCATGCTTCAAGGATACATGAGTGACTATCAAACCTGAAGTTATAAACAATAGTGCTGGGGATCATGATAACACTAAGATCAAATATTTTGAGCACAAAATCAGGTTGAAAATGATAAACTTGGTATTGGTACATCTACAAGGCTTCTTTTGTACGAACTTGAAGATGAAGTTGCTGGAACATCGGTTGAGCATAAATGTTTCTCCTGTGTTCGTGCTTTTTATGAAACAAGTGTAAAAAAAATACTTGATAAGTTTCCTTTTGAAGATAAAGTCATAAAAGAACTAGCATTTCTGGACCCACACAATCGCACAAAAATATCTACCAGTGGTATTATCAATCTCGCAACTCGGTTTACATCATTTTCTACAGATGAGATGGATACACTCACTATTGAATTCAAGATTTTCGAGCATGCTCTGATAGTCAACTTCCAACATTTAGTCCTAGTAAAGAAAACAGCAAGGCCACTGATTATTTTTTGGCTCCTATGTCTGAAGTAAAGTTTGTATCTGACCATGAAAGTCACAGATTTGGTGTGCTTTCACAGCTTGCTAAAAGGGTCTTGGTACTTCCACATTCCAATGCTGATCCGGAAAGGCTTTTCAGCATGGTTAGAAAAATTGTAACTGACCAAAGAGTGTCCTTGGATCCTTCAACAGTTTGTGATTTACTCAGTGTCAAAATCAACGAAGGAAACCTTGTTTTGACAGTAGCCATCTTCTTTCTGATGATTTCCTTCAATCAGTAAAGACTGCAACTTGCAGAAGTTTAACAAAAACTACCATGCAGTCTCAGTCAGAATAATTTGAGTCTGGCAGTGACTAACCTTGCATTTTTCATTAGCTAGTAAGTATATAGTAGCTAGCTAGTATTGTTGGTTTCAAATTTTAGCTATAATATACAGTACACTGTTTGTGGGAGGGGTGTGTCCAGGGACTCATTGTCCAGGGAAAATTGGTCATATGTCCAGGGATTTAATCTGCCAAGGTTGGGAGGTCTGCCCTTCATATAAAAGTACCATAGCATTTAGGCCCGAGTACAATATGCTGGCATAATTTTTAGAATAGTAACTATACCTCTGAGAATTAGCATAATGCTGAGAATAATAGGAAAATATTTTAGCATAATTATGTGAACTTTGAGTCACTGACTATTTGTGTACATTCCATTAATTATCACAACCACATGATTTATGGTGTTAAATCTAACATCAAGAGTCATGACTCATGAGGGCCAAGGGTCATGTCATGTGATGTGA